>JAQJVL010000146.1:504155-573987 GCA_035578905.1 Stictocephala bisonia
TGAATAAAATAAAGTGATTCCATTGTAAAAAGTAGGTTTTATGTTTAGGGATGTTATATTATTACTTCTACAACTGTAATTATGATGTATTGGATTTTGAAGTATTTCAAAATTCTTACGTACTGTATAAAAGTTAAGGTAGTAAATATGTAGAAGGGAAAACTCTATAATCTTTTTATTATGTTTAAAATAAGTATCCTTTGAAACAAGGGAGCACTCGTTAAAATATCATTAAGTTATCAAGCAACATAGCGTGGCATTTCATGCATGTAATTATGGAGATACGTTTTGGTAATGTTTATAGTAAAGTATAAAAGTTTACCAATAGTAGTAAAAATTAAAAGTGGTAATAAATTTAGGAAATATTCTTTTAAAATATTTGAACTGAAATGAGAAGAAAAATAAACATTAGTGAACATACATTGTTCAAAGGAATGTCTATCTTTAAAGAAACACAGTTATTTATTTATTTATTTTTTTTTTTTTGTAATCTTCTTAATCTTCCAATTCCCCATAGACTATTGATCTGTGCAAGAAACTTATTTAGACATAGTAAGGGGGCGAACCAGTACAGAAGAATGTGAATATTACTGAAAAATCTTCCAATCTAGGCCGGATTCGAACCAGCGCTATCTCTATCCCAAGCTCATAGTCCTGACGCCTTAGACCGCTTGGCCACCGGCTCGCCAGGACCGTCTGGCCTGGTAGGATTAGATTCATTGTACATTTTTCTAATTTATTTAAGATGCTATAGAAATACATCTTTCTAAAATGTATTAATATGTAATACAAATAATGATCTTTTTCTTCTCCTATAGATAGCTTTAAGAGACCTAAGGGAATACTTGTTTATCAGATATTTCACCAGTCAGTATTGGTTAGTGGGAAATGGTATCTAAGTGTATTTGTGTGTTGCTCTTGGGCACTTGAAAAGAGGATTGTGTAACAATACCTGCCAAAATCATTATACCTGTATAATCATTCATCCTCAACTAATCTGCAGCTGCTAATTTATAATAAACAAGAGCCATTACCTAATAAGGAAAGGGGCCTGTTTGATAATCCTACTAAGTGGAGGAAATGCCACTTCCCTTCAACAGATATTTGAACATGTTATGTAAATAATGTTAGGACCATTATCACAAAAAGATTAATTAAAAATTAAGTTAAAAAATAATAAATATTAAAACAGTGTACCACCGTTGGTATAGGGAAGACTTGAATAAATTGTTTACAAAATAGCTGTTTTAAATTTAATAACTTTTTGATTTTTAATCAATCGAGAGCAAAAAAATGTCAGCCTGGTCACAGACAAAAATTATTAATACTTGAAAATTGAAAAAGAAAATTAGATAGCAAACCATTAAATTTTAATTAGAATTGTATCTAAGAATATGAAAGACTGGATTTAATTAGCTACTTAAATAATTGTACCAAAGCATTTTGTTAATGAAACTGTTTTTTATACTTTTTTTACTTCAAGTTGATTTTAAAGCAAAATTCATTAAATATGTAAACTTTAAACAAAATAATATGATTTTTGTAACAAGAAGGCTGAACATAAGTAAACATAGTAAAATAATTTAAATCGTTCAAAAAGACACTTGTTTATTTGTATTGTTTACAAGAAATGTTTTCTGAAAATGTTCATTATCAATTCATATTGTCAAGCAATCATTCATTTTATGGTAAATGAAGGTCCTGCAATTGTTAAATATAAGTAAATTTAAAATAATATTTTAGATACTCTACAATTTGAGTTCTTGTAGGTATCATGCAACAAAAGGCCACTATATACCCAATCCGTATACAGTAAAGGGGTATAAAGCTGTCACAATACATTGTATAAAGATATCTACAGCACATGTAAACAAGTTGGAACTTATGTTTTAGAATATCTCTCCTTTTCTGAGATTATGTTGTTAACCCTTAAAATGGCAATCGATCATTTTTAATGACACACACGCTCATCGTATTTCACGTCATATAGTATGTTCGGCCGAACATAGTGAAGATATCTAGATGCCATTGGAAAGAAGACAAATTTATCTTTCTGATCAGCGCACTTTTATTTTGATCCTATTTGTTTTTCAGATTTGATTGTTGATGTAATACGCTAATGCTGGTACGCTTTTTGGTATTTACAAATATAAAAATAAATTTTATTAAAAAACTATTCAACCCTTTATATTTTCTAAAAGTAGACAAAATTTAGCAACTTTTAGCTACTTTGGAATATAAAATTTGTAATATTTTGTTTATTTCCCAGTTATGGTCCTTCCTTTTTTTTAATTTATTTTTTTTCATTATTTTACATATAACACATACTTTTTCAAGGTTAAATATATTTTTATAGTATTCTGTGCTATTTCCTGATAATAAATTATGTATAAATGTATAGTAGCCTATTAGAATATTTTATTGATGTTTAATACATTTTTCAAAATATGCTTGCGATACAGTGAAAAATGGCACACCACTACAGACATTTTAACAGCCCCTTCTAAGGTTAAATATGAATTTTAATTAAACTAATTTAATGCATTTTTCTTAATTGGTTGGGCTTGGGGTTAAGCTATTGATTAACGGTCAAGTTCTTACCACCACTCAATCCACTAAAGTTCTCAGGCATCTTTATCGATATAGAACTACCATGTTTTAGATTAAGTAATGTAGTTTTCACATTCATACACCTTCCTTTGTTACTTCAAAACTCTGCATTTAAGCATGTTTATGGATATTTCCATAGTGTGTTAATTTATGGTTTTGCATACAAGTTTTTTGAATAACATAACAAAAATGTATAGTGATAAAAACATTATGTTCAAAGCAGTATTGTACTATAGATCATAATTGCATACTGCTGAACGGATCAAAGTTAATAATTTAACACACATACAGCATAATTTGTTTTATATATATATATATATATATATATATATATATAAATGTATGTATTATTTTAGTCGATTTACTAAAAAAATTATTGTTTATTTCCAAAATATCCTTTCTATTTAAGTACACTTATATAGTGTATTGTGTTTTGACATAGAGCATAAATCCCTCAGATGAATAGGTTCTTTTATATAACAGTATCATCTATAGTCACATCATAAATCAATTAATAGATATCTTTAAGCCTGATAATGTGCTGTATTATTGTAATTTATTGATTCTTATTGGTCTAATTATAACATATTATTTTCTCATTTTACACATACAAAGAAAAAAAATCAAAAATAATTGTACTCCCAATGCTGCCTTCCTTTATAAGAAATATACACACATACATAATATATATACATACATACACCTACATAACCTGCAGCTTTATATATATTTTTAGTAACATTAAATTAAATATGAATCTTTTGAGAAAATAAATGGGCCCTGTAGATCATAGACCTGTTTTGTAGTTCAATTACTAGTATAATGTTTAAACAAAAAGATCAACTTCGTAGCAAACAAACAAAAAAACACATTTCTAATGTTCCTTACACTAATATTTTATAGCATTTACAAAAAAAATATTCTTTGATAAACTAAAAACATTCTTATTAATAATGGAAAAGGAATTGTTCAGGGATTGTAATCCTCATTAGAACCTTTTTTATGCCAGTAAATAAACATTTAAAATTGTTATTACAAGTTAAACAAAAAATAAAACCTTATATACAGATTAAACTAAAACAGCCCATCAAAAATCATTTGAATTATTAAAATAAAATGACCCTTGGCAATGAATTAAAAACAATCCCTTTGGTGCACTGTAATATTAACAATGTAGTATCACAAAATATTTTCAGTAGTAAATAACCAATTTTTACTATCTTCAACGATAATATGTTTTCATTTGCTACATTCTTATATATTTAACCCTTTAACAGCTGAGTTTTTTATCAGCTGTCCACCCCCCCAGACCAGGTTTTTTAAGGAAAAATAGGTATTCAAACATATGTTTGTATTTAAGCCTTGAATAAATAAATAAAGTATTTCATTTGAAACTTTTAATTTTTAATGTTTTAAAGAGTGAAAGTTACCATATTTTATAAAAATAAAGTTTACTTTTTAGGTACTTATTTAGGTAATAAAGCAATAAAATACAATAAAACAATAAAAACTTATTTATTTTTAAAATTAACATACAGTAAGAGTACTTATAAAATGGTTGTTTATAATGTTACGAAACATTATAATTACTAAAAATCTAATTTTATTTGATAAACTTACTCTAAAATTGATGAAGGGTGTGGTATTCAACCATTATTTATCATGTTTCCAGGGGAATACAATTTTGTCTTTTGTTTTGGAAGCTTGGCACAATGTAGGCCTAAGTATGTCATTGGTTTGATCAAACCTTCCAATAGGCCTAAAAGTTACATTTCTGTTATTTATACTTCTACCTTCATCTAATATATCGGACATGCCCTCTGAAACAGTTGTAGGTCCATCTCCAGACGGGCCTGGAATAACGTTTTCATTTACTTCATTTATTGAATTGTTCACTTTTGAAGAAGAAATGTCTGAAATAAAATCACTTTCACCGTTATCAGATAGACTTAAGTCATCACGACTAAAATACTTGTGGATTTCATCAACACACAGTTTACGTTTCGCCATTTCACTTTGTTTACATTCAGCTACAACGCATTGGCGGCAAACAGCACAACAGAATTCGTGTCAGCTGGCGCGACTTAGAAATTAAATGCACGCAGAGATGTAATCACCCGGAGTCAAAAACAAAATACACTACGAGAAAGGCCGAAGTTTCCCGAATACTTTCGTACCAAAAACGAAGTAATACGATCGTCTATGACACCGCAGCACCTGGCAATACGATCCCTATACACGCGCTCGCGTATATGCGAGCGTGGCCCACGGGCGGGACATTACGTCGCTCGCATATATGCGAGCGTGGTCGTTAAGAGGTTAATAGATAAATAAAAATGCCTTTATTTACAAGCGTTTCTCAGTACATAACTGTTTTACAGAACAGCTCAAGTCAGTGGCCTCAATACTAAAAAATAATATTAAAAACTAAGAACAGTGCAAGTTAAGATTAAGGTATAATATATATAGTTTTACAAAGAAACACAGAGACTTTAAATTACAATATACTATTGGGCTACGAAAAGCTCCTTGATTTTACTCTTAAATGAGCGTATAGTACATGATTTGATGGCTGGGGGAGGCCATTGTACAACTTAGGGCCGAAATAAGAAAAACTCTGCCTCCCAACTTCTAAACGGACCTTAGGGAAATGGAGTGAATTGTCATGGCGTGTACTACGCTGCGAGACCTCTTCTCGGTACAACAGCCTTTTTCACTTAAGTACTGTGGCTCACTGTGTGACAGTACCTTGTAAATAATAATTTAGTGGAAATTTATTAAAAACTACATAGGCTAATGTAATTAAGGAAAATTTTGTAGGATTATTTACAAGCACAGTTGATAACACAGATTCTGTCAAAGCCTTATAGACACGTGAGTTTTTGTAGAAAAATTCACTAATGAAGAATTTTATGATTAGTTACTGCTGAGCAAGAATTTCACTTATTTCATACAATAGTTAGGCTACTTGAATCCCAACACTGTCATAGAAATCATCTTATCAATATTCCCTCAAATATTTTGATTATAAACCGACTGTGAGCAAAAATAACTGCACTATGACCTTGCACAAGGAGGGAAATAGTGTGTTAATACATTTGCAACGGCTGGTTAAAGGTCATTGTGTTTAATACGCCAGCAGACAGTATTTCATTTTACTTCATTGCTGATATGCCCTGCTTTATTTCTGGTACTAGTTTTAATATTTTCAACTCCGATCAAATTTTGTTCATCTGAAAAGAATTTTAAAACTGCAAAATTAATAAAGAAATTAGTTCACATTGATTTGTCTTACAAAATTGTTTAATATTTTCATTTTATTTATTTTTTTTTTTTATTTTTAACAGGTTATTTCATCTAACATCGCAATAAAAGCTCGTAATATAAATTAACTCTCAGTAGTAGATAATTATAGATAACTATTATAGATAAATTATAGTAGTGATAATAAATTTAACAGTTGATTAAACTATCTTGTGGTGTGGAAGGGAACAGTGGAGAAACTGTGCAAAAACATTCTCTATACGAATATTCTAAGTACAGGGTTTTTAATGTTAAGTTTTTAAAAAGTTGAGATTTTGTAATTTAGTTACTACTTAAAAAATTGTAATTTAGAGGAAAATAATTCATTTTCAGGTTATAATAAATAATTTAACTTCGATATTCAACTTCAAAAAACAACTAAACATATTGTGCAATACACATAATTATCTAATTTGCACTTTACAGATTTTTTTATCAAAAAATAGATTGCAAGGACTTGCTATCTTTTGACGTTTAATTTAATTTTAAATGTGTTCTGGCTGGTATAAACTGAAAATTATGAAAGACTGACAGATTTATTTGCTTAGTTAAAATAATGAAAATGTCAATAAAAGTTCTGGTAAACAATTGCCAGTTCTACTACAGGCTGAGTTTAAGATTATCAATCTTGACAGTAACAGTAACCTTGTGGAAGTTATTTATACATATCAAATGCCAAAGCAAAAAGTATCGTGAGAATTTTTCTTCTCAGAACAACAATGTGCTGGGTTCAATGGCTACTAAGTCTAATTAGTTATATAATTAACAACAAAAACCTGGCAGTATAATAAAGATAGCACACAAACGTCTGCTAGATCTGTGGAATCTGTATTCTGCAGTAATCATTACTAAATTAGCACCCATGAACAAAGTAGATTGCATTTATTCAGTTTGATGGTTTGCCATTAACATTTTGACAGTACATTAACCTGAATAATAGCTGAGACTTAATTGTTAAATTTTATTGTCGTCGTTAGTGTTCTTCGAATATACAAAACCGATCATTTTATGTAATAGCTAATGCTACATTTCATTAGGTAATGTGTAATCTGTTACTTTCATATTTGATACACGTTGAATATGTGTATAATGCAGTGTTATTTTGCTTTCGTAAGGAATTGATTATTATGTCTGTCCATGACCGGTTTTAAGCCTCTAAACCGAGCAGAAGCATGGTAATAATGGCGAATCATAATATTATCCAAAAATCTGATCCTCAAAATGGGCTTGATACGGACAACCACATCCCTAGTGTACCTACTGCTTAAATTACAAGTTCACTAGTTATTATATCTTATTCACTTGTCAATCAATGTGAATCATATTGGTTTGGATTTTTAGCTGTTAAATAAATTTAAGAGTTGTTTACTTGTGCGTAATTTCTTTCAATTTTATTTTGTGTTATTGGTTTCAGCTTAAAATTTATTCAGCATTACTATTAAAATTAAATTAATTTAACTGGAACATGTATATAAAGGCCAAAAAAGAAGGTAAACCAAAACTCAATATAAAGAGCACAAAGAAAATTTTAAAAACAAAAAGATTGAAAAATCAGCAATGGTTAATTATGGTATAGAAACGGGCAATAGTTTGTCATCCTTTGAAGTACTAAAAGAAATTCAAAATGATCATCTCTTGTTGATGCGTGTGAAACAAAATATATGAATAATTAAGCAAAAAAATTAGGCAGTAATAAACCACCAGTTCGCCACCAATACAAAATTGTCCTTTTATTTAATAATTTAAAATCTTAACTTAACCTCATTAGTGTTTATTTTTTATATAACATATGTTTTATTTTTATATACATTTCAAAATATTGTAAAATTAAATTTTGTATTAGTTGATGTGATTTTCTGAAAATGATTTCTTTGTAATAGAAAAGCTTCATAAATTAACAGATAATTTATTTGATTATTTACATCAATTTTAAATTAAATTAAGGTGTTAATTATTTTTCTATAAAAAAAGTTAGTTACTGAATCTGGAAACAAACTTATTATATGTATAAATCGAATACTTCTTATTGAACAAATGAAATAGGCGACTATAGTAATTGAGATAAATTACTATAGTCTATTGACTATAGTAAATTGAGTTAATTCGAATGGTTAGAAAAACAAATTGATTTTAACTTGTTCAAAAAATGCTATATTTGCATCACTAATACTTTGATTTTCAACTATCTCAAATTTAGTTTAAATAGAGAAAAGCATCATATGGATGTTTCTATTCTTGAATACAATTTTTGCATGATACGAATTAAAAAGATTTGATTAAAAAATAATTGTTGCATGTATTCTTTCAGATAAATACTTGTTATTGCGATTGAACCCTACTTTTCTATGATATTAAGCATTATGATGTAATCTTGGAATGCTGGGAGTTTACAAAGTAAATTTTTTTATTGACATAAGTAAATAGCTGGAGAAGATGATAATATAATTTGAAAAAAAATTTATAACCGCTTTTTTAAATATCCTTTTTCGTTTGATGTTCTAGAGTCTGAGTGGACACTCTTCTGCTGTAGAAACTGTAAGGTTCAACCACACAGAGGAACTGGTGGCTGCTGGTTCAGGAGCAGGGGTGCTCAAGATATGGGACTTGGAGGCGGCCAAGATAGTACGAACACTGACTGGTCACCGCAATGGCTTGCGTGCAATCGACTTCCACCCCTACGGAGACTTCCTCACCACTGCCTCTCTAGATAGTACTATCAAGGTGATGAATATTAAAAAAAAGTTAAAAATCATTTTATTTTACCAGGCGAAGTTAGGGCTAAGAAGCTTCTAACACATAACCTGAGGACCAACGGCTTAACATGACTTCCGAACCACGGGAGCGGCAGGGAGAAACTGTTAATGGTCATATCGAGAATTGAACCCGAACCGGTTGTGTGGCAACTTAGCCCCTTATCAACAGCCACTTCAATATTACTATATTGCTAGTAATATTAAATATTACTAACTGTTATTTTATTTGTTAAATAATTTGTTGTTTTATGTGCACATTGTTAAATTTGATGAGATACTAAAAAATGCCATTTTTACAACAGAAAGTGTATATAGTAGATTCTTTTAACCGGCCACCTCGGGACTGGGGGCCTGACCATATAACGATTGACCGGTCAAGCCAAGGTGATCAAAACCTCTTTATATTACAGTTCATATAAAACGGTTAGTTAATTTATTTATTAGAATTAGGGGTGTCCGAGTAGTGATTTTTGAGTTCGAGCCCAGTCGAGTCGAGTACTTGGCATTTTTTTCGAGTATCAAGTATTTTCGAGTGAGTATTTACTTCTGTTCCTTCTGGATTTTCTGTTCACCCAATACAACTGTAAAAGGCAGACACTATCCTAAGCCTATGTTAAGTTTTGCCAGATTCTTAAATATATACATCTAAACTGAACACAATAGTTTTGATTTGTTGTTTGTAACTGTAACATTTGATATAAAACTTTACTTCCTGCCTTCCAACATTTTTATGTGGCATTGTTTTGTCTAACCTTTTTTCTTTTTTCATAACTAATATCATGTAAGAAAGTATATTATTAATTGAAACAACGTGGATAAAGATTATAAATATTTAATCTGTTCACTCATATCACAGACCAGATTTTCTATGCAAGCCAATTATACTGTTTCACAGCTGGCCGATATGTTTATCTGGTGGTTCAGTTCAAAGTGTACCACGAAAACGTAATAAAGCTTGTTGGCAAAAGCTGCATCCAACCAAACTGGTGCTAAAATTCAGTCATCGCCAAATGCAATTTGCTTTCAGAATTGCCTCCTCTCAACAAAATATTGAATTTGTACACACCAAGAAGAGTGGATCTGTATTCTGTAGGTATTTAATTCAGTAATAACAAGGTTACAACTAACCGGAAATAAGCTGTGAATTATATAAATCAATTTGAAAATCTGGATGACAAAGACTAGTCCAATCAATTGATAATAATAACTAAGCAGGTTTACTGAAAATAAATTTGAAAGTCGCTTAGGATGAATTAGTTTTTAAATTATGATCGTTAATGAAATGTGTGAAACTTGAAACTACTTTGATACATGAGGCTACACTGAACAACGGATAAATAATTATTTTACTCCGAGAAATTCATGAAAACCTGGTGTAATCGAATGAAAACCATAGACGTAGTCGGCTAATCACACGATATTGGTGTTGAGATGCAGTCTTTAATAACAGCCAAGTGCCAACTACTAATACAGTGAAGATTTTGGGCAGCTAAATTATAAACTTATGAATAAAAACGAGACGTTTGATAAGGCTTCAGTTCAATAAAATTTATTTTCCGAATCTCTAAATTTGTTGTATTTTGTTTAGAAAAGGTCTTCCAACATGTTTCTCCCTCATTTGGGTTGATTCGTGATTGTTTTACAATTTACATCAACATCGACGTAAATATGGACAGGGAACCGTTCAGTGAGTTTGCGAATCAAAATTATCATACTTTACCACCTTTTACACTGCAACTGTGCTATTGTCTAACCTAGTCAGAAAACCGTTAAACAATTTGACAGGAAAAAATATCGTTTGCGCAAATGTTACACACAGTTTTGGCGATCTAATGTGTTTTCGGAATAATAATTAATAGACGTTCATCACGGATATAAATATTTATTTATAATTTGAGGGAAATAAATCAATAATGTTGTGTCACAAGCTGCTAGAACGCCATTACCATATTTTATATGATATGATACGGTATTTTCTTACATCAAATCATTGGACGATTCCCTGCACAGATTAAAAAACAAAATAGACCTCAATCCACTCGCGAGAAATATACAATAATTTCAATTCCGAAAAGGAGCTGAACGCTTCCTTGCACATAGGTATACTACAACCAAGATGAACTTTCGCCTAGAAAAGATGGGAAGTTTGATTCTTGGAATGTAAAGTGACCCATTCAAATCAAATCAAATCAAAGTTTATTCCCAATATTACAACACCTTTTTTTTTTTTTTACAATAAATACAAGATAATTAATAATTGGTACTTACATCTATACAATTATTTATGGGAAATGAGCCTGCATGGGCAAGTCTGCCTGTGCGCAGGCCCGAGTTGTATACAATTTATTGTCGTAAGATTTATAATGGGTAGGTTTTCACCCACCTATCAACTTGCCAGAATTAACAACACAATGATTTCTTTAAACATTGAACTATGGACTACGAATGACAGCAACAAAATGACAGATGGAGCGACCGATAACAGAAGGTCAGCCGGGCGAGAACAGAGGCCCATTATCAAGGTCGAGTCCCTCCGTACTCAGACGAGATAAGGCGTTCAATAGCTTCTATGTCCATATCAAGCAATAACTCGTTTATTTTATTTTTAAATGCCGTAATAGAGTTGTTTGCAAATACTGTATTGTTGGGGGAATAATTGCACAAAATTTCTATATATTAAGTGGGACTTGTAAAATGGATTTGTTTTTAGCACTGCTCTACTTAGTTGTATGGAAGCTATTCCTGTATTTTGTGAGTAACGTGTATTGTGAGAATGAGGTACTTGTGAGAAAATGGTGCTAAAGTGTTTATAAATATGGTTTAAAAGTGACTTTACATATAACTGTCTGATAGTGAATATAGATGTTTCCTGAAATAGAGCATCAGTAGGAAACCGTACGCATTTTTTGAAAGCAATTTTTAGGATAGTTTTTTGGGTTATATTGAGAGGTTGCAACAGAGTACTAAACGCTCCTCCCCACGCAATAATACTGAATGAAAGAAGAGACTGAACATATGCATAATAAACTTGTTTTAATTCCCGTTCATTTAATACTTCATTTAATTGCCTGAAGGCAAACCCATACTTCCGAATTTTATTTTTTAGTGTTTCTATGTGCCTATCCCATTTCATTCTGTAATCGAAAGTCACCCCCCAGATATTTATAATATGTTACCTCTTCTATGCTATTACAATCACAAGAATTATTAAGATAGTTCCCACAATTATGAATAATGAGGTCTTGAAGTTGATAGTTTGAATTTTTACTGAGGCATATTGGCATGAATTTCGTTTTAGAAATATTCAGGGAAAGCAAGTTTTGATCAAGCCATTTTTTCAATTTCATGAGATCACTCAGAGCTTTTGTGCGCACACTTTGCCAGTCGTTTCCTTGGAGGAAAACTAGAGTATCGTCCGCAAACAAAAACAATTTGGCATGTAAATTAATTTTTGACATGTTATTAATGTAAATTAAAAACAGGATGGGGCCCAGCGTACTTCCCTGGATTACCCCATAATCCACGGGCAAAGGATCACTGTCTACTCCAACAATAGACACATACTGTGTTCTGTCTGAAAGATAGCTTTTAAACCACGCATGAGCGTTGCCCCTTACTCCAATTTTTTCCAATTTCCCGAGCAACTTTTCTCTGTCAACAGAGTCAAAAGCCTTTTTTAAATCTAAAAAAATTAGCATGGCATTGTTATTATTGGATATTGCATTGTATATTTCTTTATTAACATCATAAAGGGCATCAGATATGTTTTTATCCCGTCGGAACCCGTACTGACACTCACACAGGACATCATTACTCTCTAAGAAAAACATTAATTGATCCTTGACTATTCTCTCAAGTATCTTAGAGAAAACACTTTACATCGAGATAGGACGATTATTATTGTAATCTAGATAATCGTTAGCCTTAAAGAGCGGACAGACCTGAGCCAATTTAAAATTGCTCGGGAAAATGCCATAACTCAAACTTAAGTTGATTAGATGGACTAGGGGCTTAGAGATAATATGAATATTTTCTTTTAACATACGTGATGAAACCCCGTCAAAGCCCGGAGCGGACCCGCCTCGCAGAGCAGTGACATAATTTATTACATCGGGTTCTGTAACTGTGTGCAACGAAAATGTAGTATTTGTTCTGTAATTGGCATTACCCACGACTGGGTCCCCTCCTGAGTTAATCGCAAGAGCCAAGTTGTGCCCAACTGTCAAAAAGAATGAGTTGAAGTGGTCAGCTACATGTTTGGAAAGATCAGGACCAGCGAAAAGAGTATTTGAAGAAAATTTAGCAATGGGAAAGGGATTTTTTGTTCGTACTCTTCCCGCCAGCTCATTGATTACTCCCCAAAACAGCCTTGGATTTTTGCCTGACAGATCTAACTTTAATCTGAAATAGTCACTTTTGGCTCGTTTTATAGAATTACTTACTAATTTTCTGTGTTCATAATACTGATGTCTTAAATTCCTGTTAAAGGGTTGTTTTTTTACTGATTTACTCAACTTATCTCTTACCCGGATTGAATGAATTAGATTAGATTAGATGAAATCCATGGCTTGAGCTTTTTAAACCTGGTGTTACTTTTCATAGTTTTTTTTTTTTTGCATTCCTAATTGAGTTATCAACTATAATCTTAAATTTGGAAGTGCTATGATTAACATCTGAACACTCAAGGACAGGTCCCCAGTCAGAATTAGCCAGTGAGTCTGTTAGCAGTGAGCTGTCAATGTATTCACGTGGTGTGGCGTCAGTCATAACTATGTCACCAGTAGTAATGGTCAAAGCTGTAGAGTAATGATCGGTAATAGAAGTCTGCAGTACAGCTGACCTAACAGCGCTCATATCATTGTAACGTACAAAAATATGATCTATACATGAGACGCTGTGGTCAGTTACTCTGGTAGGTTTGTCAACACATTGCACAAGTCCAGTCACTTGTAAAGTAGTTAAATATTTATCTGATAAAGTATCGGATGTTAACAAGTCAATATTGGCGTCTCCCAGTAGAATACACATTTTATTTTTTGCTATGTTGTTATAGTAATTTTCTAACTCATTACAGAAAGTATAAGGATCACTATCAAATGTCCGGTAGAACGCCAACAAGTTAAACTGTTTATTTAAATGACAAAAGTCCAAACTGATTCCGTAAACGTCGCCTAGTGTAATTAGAGTGGCAGTGGCAGATAATCGTCTGTTTACGTAAACAACGGTTCCGTCATTTTGGTTTCGGTATGTTATTGTTTTTACCAGGTCAAAGTCCTCCAGTGTTGCCACTTCCTCTCCTCCCCCCAACCAACACTCCGTCAAAATAATCACGTCCATCTGAACTGCTATTGCATCGAGATTAACAATTAAGTCTTCAAAATTTTTATTAATGCTCCTAATGTTGCAGTGAAATACTCTTATACTGTCACTCGTTATATTTATTTCCCTAAAAAAATGTATGTATTGTGAAAAAGTGTTCAATTCATGGCAAAAGTTAACATGTTCAAGGTCATCCTCACTCAACAACTCCATTCCGCTCAGCAAGCACACCTGCCCAGTCGTTAATTGGATATTATACTAACTAACTAGTGCCTAACATAACATTACTGCCTTACATTTAAAATAAATATTTAAGCAATTTAATAAGCTTTGTTTGCCATCCTGCATCACAATGGATCATTTAGTAACATTAAATAAATAATTTCTTAACAATTATGATCAAGCCAATATTCAATAATAATAATGTGAAACTTAATATCTATTAATAATAAATTAGTTAAATACAAAAATAAACAAATACAAACATAATAAATTAAATACAAACATTAATACCAATAAATATCAACGATATGCGTGTTATAGTATCCAGTTACAACTGAGTGAATATAAACAAGTAAATGAAGTGTCAACCAGGCCAGCTATGGTTTACAACAACTCATACAATTTCTTAATGTGCTACATGCTAATCGGAAGTAAAACAATAAAATATCTAATATCTGTTGCCAACTAACAATAAATTAACTATTGGCTCGTTTTAAGAAACTGAAATCATATGAAGGTACAATGAAATGTAGTTTTAGTATAGTACATGGATAATATTAGACAATAAATGCAAAATACGTAATATATAGTGAAGCAACAAGTATTACTGACTAGGACAAGATAGATTGAAACAATAACAACATAAATCATTCAAATAGAATAACAGTGACTTATTATATTTTAAATAGACCTAAATATTTAATAATTTAACAAAACTCTGTATGGCATCCTGCATCACAAGGGATCATTTAGTAACATTAAATATAATCTTTTAACAATTATGATCAAGCCATTATTCAATAATAAATAATGTGAAACTTAATATCTATTAATAATAATTAGTTAAACACAAACATAAACAAATACAAACATTAATACCAATAAATATCAACGATATGCGTGTTATAGTATTCAGTTACAACTGAGTGAATATAAACAAGTAAATGAAGTGACAACAAGGCCAGCTATGGTTTACAACAACAACTCATAAATTTCTTAATGTGCTACATGCTAATCGGAAGTACAACAATAAAATTTGACGAGAATTATTTAGATTTTTAATTCTAAATAGATTATAATTATAATAGAATAGATTTAGAATTATTTACATAAACAATAAAAACGTTCTCTGGACCCTTTTGATTGAGCGGTATTATTGATATGAACAAAAATATGCATGATTTCCACGGCGTACAGACCATTAGATTTGTATCGGTAACAAGTCTTTTTGAGCATCTCTCGTCCCCTTTCTTGGGTCATAAAGACACTAACCAGCACTTCTGTTTTATTCATGCTATTTTAGGTTAGGTTACAAGTGGCTAGTAAACTCATTCAACCACATGTATGATCACTACTACGGTAACCATTTATAGTAATCGCTACCTTCCCAGCTCTTTTGTTCACTTTGAATTGAACTAGTTTAAATCATAATGAACGAACTCGTTCGCTCTGTAAACTAGTTCATTTGACTGTCGTCGTGTACACAAGAAAACACACATGTTTTATTCATAACTTTTTACTCTTAAAATTAAATTAAGATGTAAATCTGATATTTCGTGAAATACAACTATTCGATTGAATTTCAAGTAGTTTCGTAAGCTTCGAGCCGAGTTCGAATAGTAAAATACTCAATCAAATACTCAAAGTTTGGAGTACTCGCACACCCCTAATTAGAATATCTGCTGTTATCACCAAATGAAGTATATTCACAAAACACGTAATTAATCCCAAAGGCATGTGATTTAAACAAAGATAACCTACAACTATAGTTATATGATTGGTAAAGGTTACCACACTACAGAAGCTCTGGACAGACTAGTAAAAATAATTATAATCTGTATACAACAGTAAACACGTTGTGGCAGTTTTTTTTTTTTTATAAATCATGGATATTACTAACATCACCGACGCCCATTTTTGGCTAATCACTAAAGCTTAAAAATTATGTCTCATCAATAATAAATGGCCATTTAAAGAGAAGTCACTGCTTTTGAAAAGGGGCCGGTTAAAGCGATGGCCGATTGAAAGGTGGCCAGTTAAGAAGGATTCTACTGTATATAGAATGGCAACTATCAGGAACAAACTGAGAAACAGGAAAATGTGAAGAGAGTTTTCTTGTATGTATTTTATTTAATTATAAATAAATTTTTTAGTATAACGTTCAGCCAATGGGCAGAAAATGCTCTCTTATGTTTAAAAATAAATATTTACAATTTTGTTTATACATCTAAAAATTAAGTTTCACTTTTTAAAAATTTTATTATTACTTAATTTATTTTTTTAACTTTTTTTGTATTCAACATAAGTTAAAAATTTTAAGAGGTTTCATTATCTAAATATCAATTCAGGTATGACAAAATTAATTATGTGTTAGGGAAAAGTGTAACTGATTATGGAATAGCCCCATCCTTTATAGTAAAAGATGATAAACCAATAAATATAAGGAGTCAAATAAAGCAATTAATTCCTAGAATTAGCGTCAAAAAATGTATTCTGAATTATATAATTGTAAAATGTATTGATAAAACAGTTATGCACAAGAAGTTTTAACCATCTCCTGATCGTAAGCCACGAATCGCCACGTCCTTCTCCGAGCCACTGTAAGTCAATCGCCACACTCTATCTTAAGAACTATATACTTGTGGTACTGCCACACATTGGCTGCAAATGGAACTACTACAGTTTTTACTGACTGTATCCGTATGGTGCTGCTACACATCAGCTCTAAAAGGAACTACAAAGCTTTCTCAGACTTCAGGAGAACTATTTCTTACTAGTGTAGCATTTAGATTGAATTTCTGTTAATCATTTTTACGTCAGTTTAGCAGTGAAAATGGACGAATTTGAGTGTTCACTTTTATTTATTTAGCAAATTTTTGTGTTATATAAGTATTTTAGCATGAAAACTAATTATTACAATTGAAAAAGATGCTGTAAAAATAGAACACCATCGAGCGTGCATCATACCGCAGCGTTGTGAAATAATAAGTCTTAATCCGCTGTGAGCACCTTACATTAATATGGTTCGGGAGGGGGGGGTTAGTTATAGTATTGTGTCTATTTTTAATTACATCTCAAAGTGCTAATTGAAACAGCCTGTCATTACTCGTGCTTTTCCCTAAATTCGGCCTACTGACCACCACGTTAATCATGACCAGCAAGATTGTACTTTATGTTTATTCTTAACATAAGCCTGATAACATATAAATCCTTCTAGGTTTGGGACATCCGACGGAAAGGATGTATCTTCACATACAAGGGCCACTCGCAAAGTGTCAACAGTGTCAAGTTCAGTCCAGATGGATTATGGGTGGCCTCAGGAGGGGAGGAAGGCTTGGTTAAAGTAAGTACCTGACAAAGTCATAGTAATTTCATTTGTATATTACTCTAGACATCAATTAATCTCTTAAAGTGGTTGCGGCCAGTGTGTCCACAACAAGTATGCGATTGAGGTCACGGAACCAAAATAGTATCACCGCAGCTATTTACTTATTTCCAATAGTGACCCCCATTTACAAAATTGATAATCATATACAAAATGGCATTTTATATATTAATATTTATAGTATGAACAATAATCTTATTATTATTATCTAAAACAAGCCACGTCCAGACAAACTTTTTTGGTTACAAGGATTTTTAATTTTTAAATTTATATTGGGGTTTTCGTCCACAAGAAATCAATTGGCACCGGTCTCAACCCTGGGAAAATTCTTATTTCTACCCCAGAGGTTCCTAGACTCCCGTGTATCACGACGGGGCTGTGCAGTGGACACATAGGCAAAATCAGCTGATCTGTAAATACTGGTAACTAAATTACCAATTGCAGAGAAGCGTTCAGCTAAATAGTAAGCAAGTTATGTATCACATATTAGTGGGCATTGTAATTACGGGTATAAGTTGGGACTGGTAACAAAAAGTGGTGACTGTTCTCTCTGGTTTTAAGGTCCTTATTAATATTTATTTTTAAGATGCATATCGTCAATGCATAAGTGAGTACACAAAAAGAACAGCCAGAATCTGGACATCTCATTATGTGTGGATAGTCAAGCAGCAGTCTTTTGTAGTGTTGTTTTGTGTATAACGCTTGTTTTTTGGTTGGAAAAAAAATTATTGAAACGCTTTCACAAGGAAGTTATTTTTTTCTATAATAATTTGATAATTAATTCTTTTAATAATTGTGTTCCATTTTTAAAGTATAATTTTGATCAGAATAATTTACTGAAAACCGTTAAATATAAATAATGGAGAAATAATATTGTTCAAATTAGTTACTTTGAAATTCAAATGACCACTACTCTGAAAAGGATAAACCTTTCGAAATCCGGTTTACAGCAATTAATATCTCTTGAATAGACCTTTTATTTGATACCAAATTCAACCTAGACTTACGCTGAAGATTTGTGTTCAACTCCTCGTGGGCCATTTCCCTGACAAGATGAAATGTTGCCAATGGCGTAAAAAAAGATGTTCTTTGAACTATGATCATGTACAAGATTTCGCTTTTACAAGTGAAGTCATACAAAAATTGTGAAGATCCACCCTGTATATTATTGTTTGTGTTAGAGTGTCAAGGGGTGCTTGAGCAGCTGTCAATATATGGGTCTGTGGAACTCATATGGGTCCCAGTATTCAGGGAAATTAAGCTGGCTTAGGAAAATAGCTTCTTATTTGCTATGAAAGTCCCAATTTATTTTCCAATATCCAAATATTATTTAATCAGACTTTGATGCAAATCCAATTCTTTGACGAAAAATTAACTTGTGTATTTTTATCACAGGGATAAAAAATCCAATTACAACGTCCAATTTGGAAAATCTTTGTTCCAATTTGTCAGTCTAATGTTTTCTTAATTAACTTCTCTGTGTAATAAGAATGTTCTGTTTGTGTCCTATTTATTACTTATTTATCAAATCATTTATGTGTTAAGTTGTTAAATTATTTGTATGCCTGTTATATCATTAGCCATTAAGTTATAATGAAAGATTCTGTACTTAGTTGTGGGACATCCGTGCTGGCCGGTTGCTTCACGAGTTTGCCGAACACTCAGGATCAGTTACTTCAGTGGAATTCCATCCTCACGAGTTCCTCCTGACTTCTGCTAGCTGTGACAAGACTATCAACTTCTATGATCTGGAGAACTTTTCTCTAGTATCAACCAGTGACAGAGACACAATGTCAATAAGGTTTGTACTGTTTTTTTCTTCTTTTTTTCTTCTTAATTTAACATGAAATATTTTTACAGTTTTGACTAATAATTTTATACATAAAAGATATCAATTGAAATCTAGTTACACTTAAAAAAGAAAAAGATTAGCAAGAAAAATTGTATAATTTGTTTTTTAACTAATGGACATTTTTAGGCAAATTATTACAATAAATTCCAGATTCAAATGAACCCTTTACAAGAAGATATTTATCTTCTTATAAAATATATCAATGTTACAAGAGTGTTTTAAAGTCCAAATTCATTAAGACCTAGATTTATAAAAAAGAAAATATAATACTAATATGGCACAGAATGAAAGGAGTGGTCTAAAGAATTCCAAAAAATGAGCATGGTTCAGAAAAGTGTTTGTATCTGTCAGTTTACAAATGCGAATTATGTAATTGATTTAATTTATAGTTGATTTTTTTTTATTTCTCACTAAAAAATACACTAGGATGGATGATTAATCTGTTTTAATTTTTGTTTCTCATTTCTGCTGTGGGATCCGACTTTAGAGAAAATCCGGTCCTGCCTGTAGTGTTTTACTGTGGGGAAAAATTTAAGCTGGCTTAACTCAACAAAAATCCTGTACAAAAAGATTTCCCATTTTTTTATAATGATGTAAACTGGTATTTACATTTAAGTTACCGATTTCTGTTAGAGAGAATGAATCTTTTTGATAGTATTTAATGTGACGACTACTGTAATTGTAAATTATTTAGTGAAAAATAAAAGAATTTGAATTATATTGGTATTCCTCTTAATACCAATATGACGTCCGCTCAATGGTTGCTATTTAATTTTTCATTTTAAGGCTTTAGTTTAATGAAAAAGACGTGTCATCTAGCATTAGAGTGAAACTCTGTATTTTATGCTGTAAAATGACTGAATAAAAAAATAAATAAATGTGTTTTGTTTTTTACAGGTGTATTAGTTTCAACAGTGGGGGAGACTGTCTTTATGGAGGTGGCTTGGATGTATTGAAGGTAATGGCATGGGAACCAGCACGCACCCTTGAGATAGTCCCCATCAACTGGGGCCGTGTCCAAGATATTAGCACTGGTTACAGTGATAACCGTTTGGTAAGATCATCTGTCAGTCTTAGTTTGTAGCGAAGTTTCACATTTACATTCACTAATTCACACTCATTACATTAATTCAAAATGCATATTTTCCTGTATCTCTTGGCATTCAGTGTTTAAAGAATAGATAAAACTATAATCTTCTAAACGTCTTGTCAACAATTTCACGAATAAAAATAACAAACCTCAATGAATAAAACTACTATATTCATGTTGATCAAATAGTAGAAATAATGTGGAATTCATCCAATATTCGTTGGGTATAGAAGGTACAAGTAATATGGAATTCATCCAATATTTGTTGGGTATAGAACGTAGAATTAATGTGAAATTCATCCAATATTCGTTGGGTATAGAACGTAGAATTAATATGGAATTCATCCAATATTCGTTGGGTGTAGAACGTAGAATTAATATGGAAATCATCCAATATTTGTTGCATATAATAGAACGTAGAATTAATATGGAATTCATCCAATATTCCTTGGGTATAGAACATAGAATTAATGAAACAGAAAAAAGACAAGGTTTGTTGTATCTGGGGTGATCTTAGTCCTATTTACCTTAGATTATGACTATTGTGAACAGAGTTGAAAGTTCTCTTTGTGTAATATATGTTAGTTGGTACTATTAGCGCAGTTGCTGTAACCCAGCTACTTGGGAACAAAATCTTGTGGAGATTGTAGGCGATAGGTTCTATGCTTGATCCTCTTAATACCAATATGACGTCCACTCAATGGTTGCTATCGGCTTGGACACTACAAGAAAAGTCTGTGTTGGGTGGTACTCAGCATCCAGATGTTGGTAGAGAAGAGAACTGAGTATCAGGCCTGTAAATTAGCTGAAAATCAAACAAATACTACGTGGTTTGGATTCAACGTAAGATTGTATGTCCCTTAGTAGTTATCCTGGCTATTGGACTGTTAATAAATGTTAGGAACAGTCGACCATAGTAAAAAAGACTACACTTCGTACACTTTTTGTGCAATTTATAGTTATTGGTGGTTTATAATCCCATCCAATTATCACAGAGTGAAGCAAAATGACTTAATCAGTTTGAAGGGCTTTACTGTGTTGGAGAAGTGCAGGTGTGGCTAGTCTCATTTCGCTCAGACATTAATTATGTTTGAGTCACCACAACGGTTTGGACTAGAGCACTTCATGATTTTGCTGTGATTTCAGCAAGATAGACCTATAGCTTACACAGCATGAGATTCTCTCAATTTTGAGAATATTCTTTCCTGGGTGTCTGGACTCCCGTTCTTTTCAAACATCCCTTTTTGTTAAATGTGCCCAACTGCTCTTTATATTGTATGTTATCTTTGAAAATTTGTAGTTGATCGAAAGCTCAGTACAGTAAAAAAGACAAGATATATACAGTAAAACGTTATTCAGCTGTAAAAAAGTAGAGATGTTAGAAAAAAAACAACCATTAGGGCAAAGTGCATTGGGCAGATTGAATGATTTAGTTGTTACAAATTACATTTTAGACTGCTGATTGCAGGAAACGATTTTCATATCCATCCATTGATTCTATTTCTGTAGTAGCGCACAGAGTTTGACCTTGATCTTTCGTTGTCAGGGCAAAACTGTCATTGCGCTCAAAAACTATTTTTACTTCAGCTTTATTTGTTTTTATAAGATGTAACTTCATAATACTAATCTGTTTTACTTTTTATTTTGCTAGATTAAGTATTGCATAATGAAATCACAACATTTTGCAGGATTTTTTTTATGCTGAATTATAGGAGGTTCAGACAGCTTAGGACCGTTTCAGTGAGGTTTATACTGTATTTTTCGGTAATGTATTTAATTTTTGAATTGTGTTTTCAGAAACAAAAATGTTGACAAAATAAATATTTCATCAAGTCTGGACAGGAAAAAATGACCTGTAAAAATATTTGTTGCATTGAAAATCTGTTATTTGTAAAATGTAGTTTTTTTTATTTACTTTCGGTGTTTCAAATTTCATCCTTGATGTATCTCTAGGTTGGAGCAGCATTCCACTTGAGCAACGTTTCCCTGTGGATGGTAGATCTGACTCGTGTTGCCCCCCTTGGTGGCAGCCCCTCTCTTCCACCCTCACCTTTCACTCATGGTCAAAGTATCCGCAAAAGCTTCACCAAGAAACCTTCCCCAGAGAAAACCACGTAAGTGTTTTATGTTTCACTAAATCTAACAGTACATGACAAAGAGAAAGTATGCGCTTGAAATAAATTTATCCAAAACAAACTATACTTATTTTCAATTTGGGCTACTTATTTTTTCTATAATAATCTGAAAAACTGAGAAATTATGAAATTTATATCATGATAATACTACTTCTAGTTTTGACACTGAACCAGCAAGATGTGGATGTGCCTTGGAGTTGTTTTACAGAAGGACTGCCCAAAAAACACTGTCCACCAGCCGTCGTGGTGGCTCAGTGGCTAAGGCTTCGGACTGCAGAGGGTGAGGTCCAAGGTTCGAATCCCCACTGAGCCAACGGTCGGTACTTCACTCGTTGAATAAAGTTCAGGCACATGCTTGCAAGCCCATGTGAACTGGGAGTGAAGTTAAAAAAAAAAATTAACTGATGTTTAAATATAGATAAAAGGAAGTTAAAAATAATTTTATTATATGCATTTTAAAAAGCTCTCTTAAAATATTTTCTAATTAATCACCATTCATGTAGAGGCATGAATTGTATTGTGGAATAAGCTCCTCAATTCCTACTTGGCAGAAATATGGAGTCCAAGATTTTAACCACACTGGATTGGCATGCAGTTCTTTACCATCACAGTCGTAAAGCAGGCAGGTCTTCATTCCTCAGCGTCATATGACACCGTGTCAATCACATTAGTCTTTTGCATCTGAATAGTAGCATTGGAAAGTCAGTGAACCAGAGCTTCTGGCTTTTTTGTGGTCTTCCATAAAGATTTTCAGCCCCCACAAAATTTGCGATAGCCAAGTTTTATCCAAAATTATTTCATGCACTAAACTTAATAAAGCTAGTAGAAAATGTTCTGAAAGTTTCATCTTCGGAGAAATAAAACAAAAATGTTTACAAATATTTTCATTCATTTGTAAAAACCTTAGTTTTTTAGACAGACTGTATCTAATCTTAGACAAGTCATTGAATTGGTGACGAATTAGTTATTTGAGAAGCATATTTCTGGAGTAAAAAAAATCACTTCATCCTATAAGTCTCTTCCCTATAGTTAGGAATATGTTTTTACGATTATTTAGTACTTCTTGGCATGTGAGTAGCAGTGTTTTTCTGTCCAAGAAAAAGCGTATTCTAAAACGTTTTGAATTCCTCCAGGGTTTAGGGATTTTCAGAAGTTTGTAAATAAACATGTTTGTCTACTGGCTTCACTGATCAGAGTTTCTAAGGAAACTTGATTAGAAGAAGAAGCCCAATAAGTCATTCTTATCCATGTAATACTTGAAAAGTTATTTTTCAAATTATAAGTAAACGTTTTTCAATGATTAGTGTTATTTATATTTATTTTTTTGTAGAATAAATGTGAAAACAATAGAGGAGGTGGAAAAGCAAGAAACTGACCCTGAAGATGACAATCAAGCTGAGATTCCTAATATAAACGATTACCGTTCAATATTCAAACCGAGGAATGCTTGTAAGTTTTGTTGATTTAAATTTGTTGTTTAATATATCAGAAAATAATCATAATTCATTCAAACTTATACACGTCAAAGCAAATTCTATTAAACACTTTCAATGTTTAATAGTTTTTAGAAAAGAAATTCTTTCTTTAAAGAAATTGTTAAATAACAACAACACTTTGATCCTTGATTTCAAAGAAAAATTTTTCATGCCATTTGTTTATAAATGTGGGAAAACATCTGGTTGCAAATGGCTAAATAGCATGCCCTCATTAAAATATATATTACTGTGTTAAGTTATGTGCATTTCTTGTTACTAATATGAGTTCAATATCATATTGTACAAATAAATATTATATATGACATAATATCATAGTAATATTTTTTCAGTTTAGAAAAAGTCTGAAATTATTGCTCTTTATTTCACATGTTTTTTAACAGAATAAAGAAAACCATTTAAAGCAAGTATTATTTACTATGTAAATTCATGATCTCTGAACCGGTTAACTAAAAACCTGAACCAAGAAATATTCTTCAGTTATTGAAATATTTTAAATTGAGGAACCAATATTCCATTGTCATGCGTTTTCATTAGTAATAGTAGAAATATGTTATTTAATTATTTTTCGAGAAATGTTATGGTGTTTATGACATATCATTGCTTAGAATCCACATAGTAATGATAGATAACCAGTTACTTTCTGGCCAAACTTGCATGTCTATATAAAATTTCAAACTATTTTAGTATTTTAGAATAAGTTATGAAGTGATACACTTGGAATTCTCCTTATATCCCTATAAATAATACATGAAACCATTTTTGTTAACGCAACTCCTCCCTTATTTCTTTATCAATTTTAACATTTAAATTGTCAACAAGTTTGTCACTATTTGTATTTGTGCATAAAGGTTTTCAATTTCAATATTTTCACCCTGATAAGAACAGGAAGCCTCCCCTAAAGTATGTTTTTGCCACAAGAATAATATAAAAAAAACATTTGAATTAGTCAAAAAGTAACAGATGTTCAAATGTAAATAATAATGTTAGTACAATTTTGATAGCTGCAAAAATATAAATAATAATATTTAAATGTTCAGGATAGATCTTTCATTGTGTTGGAAAGAATAATTTTGTATTCAGTAATTAAGTTCAGTATGACATATTGTATTTTGTATGGTTGTATGGTATTGTTTTTGTCATGATATTTTGGGATGTTACATATTTTTTTCCCAGGGAATATTGTAAACATGGTTTTATTCGTATTCAACTGTAGGCGTGCTGGGGTGTCTCCTAGTTAATAATAGGAGATATATGACAGCTAACCTTATATCCTAACTAAGCTTAAATGTTTTACTTTTTTTAAAAGGAAAGGATGCTGCAATTTTAGTATATTTGATGTTTGAATAGGACAATAATGTTATCCATAGATATGTGATTTGCTTAGCTTTCCTTCTCGCTGTATAAGTAAATTGTTCATATTTTTCAGTGAACCGAAGCCCACCACCTAGTTTGGCCCCACCTCCTATCAGTGATGAAGGTAAGACAATCACCAAGTATTCACAGTTACTAGTCCAATGCATGTTGCCTTTACAAAATAGTATGCATCAACTAATTCGTATATTTATAGACATCAAGCAGGCATATTATTCTGTGAAAATAAGGGTTATATGGTATAGTCTTGAATAGAATAGGAAGATTGCTATATTGAGTGGATTAGAGAGTTGTATAGAAAATAGAAATGCAAGGTGAGGACAATTGAGGGATATACTGGGTGGTGTGATATCATGAAGGCACTAAAACAGGGTATTATCTTTTTTGTGGTCTTATTTAATTTTGTGATAGAGATTATGTTGAGAGAAATAAAAAATGTTATCAAAAATGTGAATATTATGATGTTTGCAGACGATACATTTCAATTGTATCGAGACTTAAGAGTAGCAAAGCCAGTTAGATATGTGGACAGAACTAATGAGGGAGAGAGGGTTGAGAGTAAAGTAGTAAGGAAAAGAGTGAAGTGATCAGAAGGTATAGAGAGTTGTTACATCCTTGTTGGTGGAAGGGAAAGCGCTCAAGTTGATAGAGCAGTTTATGTACTTAGGAACTGTGTTGTCAAGTGATGGTAGGATGACACGGGAGATCTCAGCTAGATAGGGAAAATGAGCAGGACACTAACAAAGGGTTAAGCAGCTTTTGTGGGATAAGGAGGTACCACTGAAAGCAAAAGTAACCGTGTATAAGATGTATTATAGGCCGATAGTTAGCATACGTGGAATACATGGGTTGAAACATGGAATATACAGAAGAGAGAGTGGATTAGAATACAAGCTGGGAAAATTAGATTTTTAAGGACTATTAAGAGTCTTATTATTAATGATATTGAGGTTGGTTAGAGTTACAAATGAAGAGATAAGAAGAGGGGTAGTGGAAGTCAGTTTTGAGAGATAGAGTGGAAAAAGCAAGTATAAGATGGTTAGAACAACAGAAAACTGTTGAAGGACAGAATTCCTATGAAGGTTGTTGCTGGTGGTTGAGGAGATAAAACCTAGAAGAAGGTGGATTGATGGGTTGAAGAGGTATGTGGAGAGGAGATGAGTGAGTTGGCGGGTGGTGGAGGAAGAGGAAATTTGGGGGGACAGAACTAAATGGAGTGGTCTCGTCAACGTCCAGATCTGAGAATAACTGGAATGGAAAAGGATATGTATGTATGTTTCAAAATCTGACACCCATTTAGTCAATTGTCATTTTATTATAAGTATTCTGATTGTATACAATTTTTATATCCTCCAAAACATGAAAACTGCATTCAAATTTCATAAAAATATTACTTGTAAGTTTGTTAAATAAATTGATTTTTGAAAACTTTAATGTATTTAGACAACTTGTATTTGTTGGATTTAAGTGTTTTTGAAAATTAGAAGTAAGTGTTAGAAATAAATATAACAAGTAAAATAAATAGGTAATATGTATTAACTAGTACATTTGAGGCTTATGTAAATCTTTAGTCTGTGTATCTATAAAATTGTGTAATATTAATCTGAAATCTGAATTTCAGTGCATATTCCAAATGTTCAAGTTTGAATATGAATGTTACAAAAATGTATATTAAATTCATGCTGAAATGTTCAAATATGTCACATGCTTTACAATAAAATTGCAGATCTATTGGTTATTGTTGAATTAAGATATTACTACTAACTTTTCTACAGCGTTTAATGCAGTTGCTTTTAATTTCAGACATGTCAATACCCACCATTATTCAGCCGATTGCACCACCACCACCTTCACTGCTGGAGCCCCGAGCCTCCCCACCCCCTCCACCACCTCAGTCCCCCCGACGCAGAGTGCCCAGTCCCTCTCTGGCATCGCCACGACCACGAGAACAGCTCAGGAGACTGAGCTCCTGTAAGGACCCGGAGCTCAGCACCTCGCCTGATTCAGACTTTTCTAGCAAGTCAGTTTCTACTTTTGTTCAAGAATTAGATACTTATCATAGATTAGGTTAAAGGGCACTAGGCCAGGAATTAGTATATTAGAGAGATAGGACATCAGCAAACTTACCTTAAAAGACAAGTTCACCAACATCAGAGTAGTAGTCACAAACACAAAATACACAAAATCTCACAAATTTTCAACACCACAGGCATTTTCTTCAGGTGAGTAGAGGGAGAGAGAGAGAAAATGCCTGTGGTGTTGAAAATTTGTGAGATTTTGTGTATTTTGTGTTTGTGACTACTACTCTGATGTTAGTGAACTTGTCTTTTAAGGTAAGTTTGCTGATGTCCTATCTCTCTAATATACTAATACTTATCATAGAGTAAATGTTGTTTATTTACTTAGATACCTTACACAAGGGCTTTTTTTAGAGAATTTGAATGTCAAGCTTCTCAATATGTTCATGAAATAGCCTGTGTATTTGACATACTGGTTTTTTTTAAGACTGCCAATACATGATTTATGGGACGTTTACGAAAATATTTTTTATAATACGTTCCAACCCAGCCTCATAAAAACAACTGACAACTGGGTCCTACTGAGTAGGCACCAGACCCAGGAGGACAAAGAACAAAAACACAAGTTGCAGCCAAAATATAGTTTATTAAAATTGAAAAGTGAGAAAAGAAATTTTTTTTATTTTAAGCGGTAAGGAAAGTCAGGCATAAAATATAAAATTTATGGATCAAAAATAGGCTCTTGTCCGTTTCTGAGTTAATAAATTATTTCAGGCCAAACCAAACAAATAAATATAAATATTTGTTATTATAAAAATTTATAACAACAGATGAATGAAATAAAAACTAACAAAAAACATGAATATACAGCAACAATAATAAAACACTCAACAATAAATAAAAATATGAAAAACCACAAAATAATAATAATACAATTTACGTTCAACAAAAGCAGCCAAAAATATCTGAACCTCGGAAACAAAAAAAAATACATAAGTTGTCCAATTTGGAAAAGTTAAAAAAAATAAAAAGGTTAAGTTAAAAATTCCACCGAATATTGTCGGCGAGACAGGGTGGCTCCTAATGAGATAAGAAAGAATCAAGCGCCTGAGAACCCTGTTACAGGAAACTCCTAAAGAAAGAAGAAAATAATAATAAGTACTGAAAAAATTTTCAAAAATAAACAAATTAAAATATGTACAAAATATTCCTCTCCAATCGTGCCCCTCCCTTCCAATCCAAAAATTATAGTTAACAAACTGGCAAAACCTTCACAGCATGTTTTCATTTATGAATCACATATAAAACACTGACCGTGAGGGAAATGAAGATGAAATGGGTGGAGGTCACCTGCCTCAGAAGTCTTCTGCCTGGAGAAACAGTCAACTTCGCAGCAAGGAAAGGGAGGTGTAGTTGGGTGCTCCTTCTCGACCGCAAAGAAAGCCTAGTGGTCGGCCCATCCTGTAGGTCCTCCACTGTGTCTTCAGACGACATCAAGTTGAAAGGCAATGCAGGTGACGATCTGTCTCCTCGCAGACCCTGGAGCCGAAAACCTTTTAAATTTTTAGCTACTCATACACAAGGAAGAAAGGCACGAAATACACAAGGACATACGAACAAAAACCTTCATAGAGGTAGTAGAGGCTATCCCAGAGAAGACGAAACTGCTACGGCATAACGTTACATGTGTTCACTTACTATGAAACTACATGGAAGATGTTTAATAATACAGGCTTTATGATAAAATACTTTTAAATATCTCGAATTAGAATAGAGAGAAAAGTCTTGTAGTTTTCACATTTGTGACATTAAAATACCTGGCAGCAAACAGGTTAATATGGCCCACTAAAGTATTTTTAAGCTTTTAACTGTCTAAATAAACAATGTTTGTATGGCATATCCCCATCCGGTCTCACTTTTTTAAATTTAGTTATCAATCAGAACAAATTTTGTCCATTTCTGTTATATTTTAAATATTACCCAAACAAGAATGAGGATTACTTTAAGTCTGAGAGCTATTAATTGGCTGAAATATAGAAGGAAATGGAGAATGTGCGTGGTTTTGATGCTGAAGAGGGGGAAAATACAGGCAGGACTGGCGATCTCTGGATGTTTTAGTTTTGGTGGTTTGCGAAACAAAGTCACTAAGCAGAGAGAAATAGTTTCCAATTAGTGAGAAGCATTGTTTTACCGGCCAGCTGTTTCATCATTTGTCATGTGGCTTCTCGCCATGACCACCGTCTTGATGAAATTCTACATAATTAATAGCTAAATAGTTATCACTATTTGGAGTATTTCTGAATGATACACGTTTGAATAATAACTTAATACAAAGTTCTAATTTATTTCTACTACTGTTTGTGTTCAATCATTTGACATTATTTAAACTTGAGAAATAGGCCTATTGATATATTTCTAAAAAAAATTCATACAGTTCCTAGCACACTGTTAAGAACAGGGCTTCATTATACTATTACTGTTCAGTGAATAAATATATAATTCATATTGACTTATATTAATGGACTTTATCTGATGAGACCATGTATTATTCCATTTTGGATTCTCCACTTCCACGTCTATCTATCACACGCACCCAGTGATGATGCAATGTTTGAAATGTGGCGATGTAGATAATTTATCATCAGTACAGATCTTTATTCCACTCGTTCACAATATATGGATAAACAAAATAATGTTTGCTATGAGGCTGTGTAAGAATTTACCATTACTGCATGTCCACGTGTACACAATATATGGACAAACAATATTATAAATGGATTCATTGTCACTACAAGTGTGTAATACTCAATCATAATAAATGGATAGCTTATTACGACCATACATTACTTCAGTAAACGTGAATTTTGATACCCAAAACTGCCATGTGTGTGTTTTCTCATGGCAGTCTTGCATCTTGTGTAATAATCTCCGCAGTCTCACTTTCGTTGTCCCGCTACTGGTGTTTAATCTTTGAACTGTTGTACGCCCACATTATGCTGCCTTGTGGTGGTGGAAGATTGTTCTTATTTGCCAATGGCCTAACCAAATATTATTTTGGCAAATATCTTTTAGAAATGAGTTTTGTTAATAATTTGTTCGTTTTTATCATTATTATAATATCATTGTAAAGTATTTTTAACACCTCCATACACTCAGCTATTCTACTAAAGGAAACCCAGCTACTTGGGGACAGTGTTGTTAATATTGTAGGCAATAGTTTCTATACTCGGTCCTCTTAATACCAGCAGACCATTCAATGGTTTCTATCGGCGTGGACACTACTAGAGAAGTCTAGGGTGTTTGTGTTGGGTGGTGATCAAGTTCTGAAAGTTGTGTAAGGGAGAGAACTGAGTATCAGGCTTGTCAATTAGCTGAAAATTAGACCAACACTACGTGGCTTGAATTCCACGTAAAGCTGTATGTCCCTTAGTTGTCCTGGCTATTGGGCTATTATTATATGTCCCTTTCTGAGGAACAGTCAAACTCAGACTACACTTATATAATGATTCATATTTGCCTTGAAATACGCACAACATTGTGTCAGCGTCTCATATGTAAGGTAATAATAAATTAATAATATTTTAGGTAATGTTTTGAATTTGTAAATACCGTTACTAAATTGGTGGTTTTTTATATATCAAATGAACTTGAGAAATTGGCTTATGATTTCAATAATACAAATCCTAAACTGACTGTATGGATATACTTAGAAGCATCCCTGTATATAAATTGATTGTCTAACCTATTTCAAATTTGACTAGCCCATACAGTTGTCATCATGGGTTTTTGTGCTTTTTAGCAGGTTCCCTTAATCACTAGATCTCAACATGCTTTGTTCTCTACCATCTAATGTATCTTTGCATATTAATCTTAATATTAATCACACTTTTCTTGTCTTCTTTTCCTTCTTCCGTTCACCAACCCTTTTTCACAATCTTTTACAATACCAATCTTCCTTTCAAAGTGACTAAACTAATTTGTTATCCTTTTCCTAATCATTGCCATCAATCGTCCCTTTTCTCCCATTGTTCATAGAACATCCTCAAATGAGGAAATCCATACAACTTAAATAATGGATATTTTCAGTCGCCTGGGAGTGGGTATACAACACAGTCCAAGCGAACCATCCCTTGCAACTGTACGCATGTCCCCTGGCCACAGCCGCACTATGTCCTCGGGCAGAGACTTCCGCAACCCTCGGCTCCCTTCTACTTCTACTCACTTACCTGCCAGCGTTTCCAGCAATACTACCAATAAGACTGATATTATTAGTAAGTTTGTACTACGGTTATTATATCAGTTCTTGATTTGTTCTAATAATTTCAAATATGGGATTCATTATTATTTTTAAATGAACAAATTTGTATAAACTAAAATTGAACATGTAAAAAATAAATAAAAAATTGTTAACCTTTGAAATTGTTATAATGCGTCTTTGAAAAATTAAATCTTATAATGACTAAGTTCAGTTTTATTTCATGTTTAGAAATATTGTAATTAATTAATTTTAAACTGAAAAATTAAATTTAATAGACAAAGATATGAATTTTTGTAATCTTAGTGAATTGTGAATTTTATTACAGTTCTGTTAGGTAAAATAGGATACAAATTAGTATGAGTAAGTTAATCGAGGACCAATTTTAATTTGATAACTCTTCAAGATAGCTTATACATTAGGGGATGAAAAGTCAATGGATGGATGCATTACTTTGATGGTTTACATCAGTCCATCTAGATTATGTAGTTAGAGAGATGCATAAGGACGACGGAGTCGTAGAGTCCAGGATATGAATATATCCTATGGTGTGGTGAATGACACTCACATCACACCACTATTTCAGACTGAAAGAAGGACTATTGTCATGATTAAGTAGAGGGATTGAGATGGTCATGGAAAGGAGAAAGAGAGTGTAAGGGAGAGGTAGTACTAGTGGAACAAATACTTAAGACGGCAGTTCTGGAAGCGATTAGAGTGTCTCCATGAATATGTGTCATTTCGAGGAATGTAAGTCAAGACTACAATTCAAGAGTAATTGAGGAGAGTCCGCCTCGTATACAGTTTTCTTCATAGTATCCATTATACTGTAGATTAATGAGTTGTGTGTATGTGTCTGTGATTGTTGACAAATAAATTGATAATTTTTTGAGTTGAGAAACATTAAACGTCTTATTTTATAAACTTAATTAAATGCAAGTAATTTAATAATGGATCTTAAATTAATCTAAATTTAATCATGTTTGGATCCCCAAAAAGGGTTTAGGAGATCACTCATAAAAACGGAAATGTACTGAATAATTTTGATAACAACCTAATCAGTGTTTTGGAGAGATAGGACATCAGCAAACTTATCTTAGAAGACAAGTTCACTAACACCAGAGTAGTAGTAACATACACAAAATAAACACATGTTCACACAAATTTTCAATGCCACTGGCACTTTCTTCAGGGGAGTAGAGAGATAGATAGATGGATGGATGGATGGATGGATGGACGGACGGACAAACAAACAAACAAATGGATGGGTAGAGAGAGAGGGGGAGAGAGACTGGCATGGCTTCCACTATTACTGGGTAGTGGCTGTGGTGGGGGTAGTACATCCAAAGAGCAACATTCAGGTATAGATGCAGTTTTTTAGTTAGTTTATATTTGAAGTTTGCTGATGGGGAAGTGGTCTATCTTATGTTCAGATGAGGTGGGTCATGGGATTTTTTTATCCATTGGTGTGCTAATTACATCCTTCAGAGTTGGGAACTATTGGCATGGGAAGGAAGGGATCTGATTACTTTAGTGGTGTAACACTGATCAAAATTTTGGTTATGGAGGAGACAGGTTTTTCAGGATTTTGGACTTTGCAATCATTTCTATGGCCATTCATGTGTTTTCGAAGGGTTTCACTGGTAAGGCCGATATATTGGGCAGGACAGTGCTGGCACTGGAGTTGATAAATTAGATTGTTGGAATCACAGGAGTGGTTTCCAGGTATCTTGTAGGTTAAGGAGGTAGTGGAGCTGGTAATAGATGTGGCTGGGAGATGAGTAGAGCAGGTTATGCAAGATTTCTTGTTAAGGATTAGGACCGGGTCGATAACAACATAATGTAATATTTTGACACAAAGGAATCCTCTATGTAAAGTTTTCTAATGCCCCATGTCTGCTAATTTTAATGAAGTGTAACACATTCGTTCAGTTACTTTCATTTAAAAATTAATGCATTTCAGATTCTCAAAATCGAGTAAACAATAATGTGATAACTACAAGGTCCGTAGAAGTTCAAGAGGAAGACAAGGATCTGGACTTTATCCCCATGTCTTTGGACAAACCAAGTGGCCTTAACATGGAAGAATTTCTACCTGTAAGTTGATAAAAATATCTTATTTAGTTTCATGCTCTGTGGTATTCACCCACCCGCTCTCCTAGACACGTACAATGATATAGACCCAGGCATGCATAGGTGTGGTGTTTGCTGATCAACTTAAAAGTATGAATTTAATATTTTGATCTGTATTTGTAATATTTGTTTTCTTTTTTATAAATACTTTTTTTAAATGCAAATTATAAGTAAAATCTTTACCCATAACATATTGTTTCAAATGCAATGAAATACTATTACCTAGTAAATTTTCAACCTTAAATCTTTTTTCTGTTCTATTCCATCAATTTTTTTTAGTTTAAAATATGACTTCTCCTGTGGTTAATAAATGATCAAATAAGATTTTAATAGCTTGTTTCAATATTTTAGTTATTTGTTGTCATTTTTTTTAATAAAAATTTGCTTTTATAACAATATTTAGTACTGGTTAATTTATAATCTTTTGAAGAGTGAAAATATTTTGTAACAAGTATATAATTTTAAATTATTTTTAACATTCTTGGTGAATCTAGTTGAACTACTCATATTTTACCAGGTTGTATACATTTGTGTACATAGTTAACAGATCCATTCTTGTGGTAAAAGTTCCAACTACTGATATTGAAATATTTTTCTTAAAGTGGGTGTCAACAAACTAGAAAACCCGTATGAATTTTTAGAATCCTTAGAATAATTTGTGAATTGTTATCAAACATTTATCCAAAAAGGAAATTGGTGCTAAAATATAATTTCAGAACGGAAAATATTAACCATATACAGATAAAAATGTTTGCAGTATTAACAAATTGTATTTTAAGAGAGTCAACTGACTACGTATTGTTACTGTGTAATGTAAGAAAAGAAGTAAATAAATGTGTAAAATGCTGGTAGTTTATGGAAGAATATAAGGCAACTAATTTCTACTACCCAAACTCAATAAGTTAAATCATTGCAAAATTAGTATCCAAAGACTAGCCACAGTTTGCCAGCGTGGCTGCTCAGTAACTAACACTTCTGACTGCAGAGTCCAAGGTTTGAATCTCTAACAGTCAGTACTTAAATATTTAAATAAATTTCATGTTCAAGCATGAGGTACATGTGAAGTTAAAATTTTTTTTATTGAAGTACAACAAAACCTCACTAACTCGACACTTAGTGACTTTTTTTTTTAGTGACGCTGATTGGGTGCAAGTCTAGCTGGCTTTATATTAATTGCACTTCAACTTGAAGGAATACATGTATTATGTACAACAATAAGTGTCATCTGTTATGGAAATTTTATTCCTCTGTTACAAAACAGCCAGGTGCTAAATTAAGGAAGAACAATCTTCAATTAATCAATTTTTCATCACATTTATCTATAACTATAATTGTTGGATATTTAAGATTTTTTTTATTTATAACTAGTGATGGATCAGTTCCATTTTTTTCGGTTTCGGTTCAGTTCTTTACTGAAATCGGTTCTCAGTTATGAGTACTTTTTGAGAAAGTCTCAGAAAATTGTTCTAATACCTTTACACCATTGAATCAACAAATAATGTGGAATCAGTCAGTAAAAACAGTACATAGTATTTTGGCGATTTCTCCAATATGAAGTATAATATACCCTAAAAATCTATAAAATGACTACAATATTTCCAATAATTGGAGAATTAGTAACATTTTATTTATTAAATCGAGATGGACTAGTTGTTAGTCCGAAGATCTTAGTAGTGGAGTAAGTTTATAGAACGTTGAGATTATTCTCCGTCATCCACTCTAATGGAACTGTATGTCAATGATTGCTTCAAGAAAATGAAGACAATTATATGACATCAACTCAGTTCGCTGTAGTGTAATGGTGAGTAAGAAAACTCTCACCTATTTACACCTGATGAGACGAAACAACGTCGAAACAGCACACATGGAGACCATCTACTTACTCACCATTACACTACAGCGAACTGAGTTGATGTCTTATAATTGTCTTCATTTTCTTGAAGCAATCATTGACATACAGTTCCATTAGAGTGGATGACGGAGAATAATCTCAACGTTCTATTTTATTTATTCTCAGGGTATGATTGTTTACATTTTTTACACAATGAAAGTATTTACTTTAAATTAAAAAAAGTATACAATTTAGCGAAATGGAATATAATGCTCAAATTAGTGTGCAATTGAAATTTACCTTGAGAAAATTACAAAACATTGATTGAAATTACCACAACTAAATATAAGAGGTTGATGTAATTGTAGTATGCCAAAAATAAACAGAAAACACAAATACTGTAATATAATTAATTTAAAAAATATATTTTTACTAACTAACTATTGGTTCTTTTCTCATTTGGTGATAATACTGAACTAAGAAAATATAAATGCTATTCACATTCATAAAAAACTATACAGCCAATAATACCATAAATGTGTTTAGAAACTACAGTATAAATTTTGTTTTAAATTTAAGAAATAATAAACTATTTTGAGTCAGTAAATGTTAAGACAATGCAATTTAAAACATCAATCCTGTAAACATTAATCCAATTTTAAGACTGTAAAAAGAAAAAAAGTAATTAAAATAAAATTTGACGATTTTAATCAAATGCTAAAGACTCATTTTGTTTAGTTTTGACATCTTAAAAATGTATGTTTCAATCCAATTTCCTAGGTTTTGTATGCATTATTATTTATTTTTTTCATTACAAATCTAAATAAATAAACTCTAATATCTTAAGTTCATCATAAAAACCTTATATTTTTCAAAATTCACAGTAAAACTACAAGCATATTTAATTTAAGAATGTTAGCCTAGTTGTTAACAGAATTGAATGTTTCCTGAAGGTGTTTTTATCAGGCAGGAAGTGATAAGAAAGGGTCTGATAAACAAGGTTGGAGCTCAGGAGGAAAGGTCAGCTGGACTCTTGAACAAAACAGAATGGCTTTAATTCATTGACTGGACTGTTCAACAAAAACTGAATGTCTTTAATTCACTGACTGGACTCTTGAACAAAAACTGAATGGCTCTAATTCACTGCCTTTGCGTGTGAATTCCTATCCATTAATGTTATCTGTCTATTTTCATGTTGATTAGAAAGTGGCCAAACTATGGGCGAATATTTTCTGACTTAGATATTTTGTTTATTTCATAGCCAAATCACATAATCATAATCATAAATCATTTATTTGTCTCATAACATAATAGCATTGACAATGTCATAAGGCAAAATCAAACTTATTATTAAAACATATGATACACAATTAAAATACACAGATCTTAAAAATAAGCTTATGATAAAAATTTGCTAACGTAGGCACTAGAAGCTTTAATTAGACACGTTAAAAAAATTCGTCCATTGAGAAAAATGGATTTTTTTTGGATTAAGCAAAAGCCAATTGTAAAACTTAGTTTTAAAAACTTTTACAGGAGATTTCATGATTAAATGTACTAGCTTATTGTAAATTTTGATTGACATGACAATGTGACTGTTATTGGTTTTGCTCAATCTATAAAAATCAATTGAAGCATTATCTTTTTTTATTGTATTATATGCATGTGCCTTGTGTTTGATTATTTATGGATTATTTAGTACATATACCACCAAGTCGTATATGTTAATGTTGATCACAGTTTGTATTTGAAGATTAATAAAAAGGGGTTTACATTGTTCTAAAGGGGGATACATACTGATAAGGAAGTAGCCTTCTATGGGTAGATATTTTCTAAGAAAGATATATTGTTTAATCTTTAAACGCATCTGCAGGATGCGTTTGATTGTTCTGTTTATCAAAACTTCACACCTGAAACATTTCTGATATGAAAGTTATCTCCCCATTTACGTTTTCTAGAACTGGGGCCACCAGATTATCCCATTGGTTCTTTTGTCAATAGAACGGACTTTAGGGACTGACTCATCCCTATTTATAACAACCATATACATGTCAGTAATAAATGTATGGTGTAGCTCATATCTGTCGTGAACAGTTAAAAGTTTCAATGATCTGGATGATTCAACAACCTTGGGGTCCACAAACTGTCTGGTTAGTGAGGTTTTACTGTATTGTACATTAACTCACATGCCATTGGACAAGGTCTCTGATCACCAGTAGTTTGATACATCCTGTTTAAATGTCAGATGTAACTATGTATTGGTGTTTGAGGGCATGTGTCTGTAATGTATTAATGATTCTAGTTGCGAGAAATACTTTTAAAAAAGTTTGTATATTGTTTACATGTTCATCTATATTAATAGACTTATCTTTTAAGGTAAGTTTGCCATTGCTCTATCAGTAATGTTTTAGTTTTATAAAAATGAGACTACATTTCTGAAAGTTCCTCTAAAGGATAAACTTTGATATTAAATTTAATATTGGACAACTAACCAATATTACATTGTTATAGGTTAACACATATACAAGCTTTTAAAAGTATTTTCTCACAACTAGTATAAATTATTGTTGTGTGAGAACACAAAACATAATAAGATGAGAGCCTCTACATCAGAGGTACGGTAAATTTGTCCTGTGTGTGTATTTATATGTTCACCTGTGGACTTATTCTCTATCACATCAATTATAGGCCTAGTGCCCTTTAACCTAAGATTAAATATTATTTTGTTATACAGCAAAGATTACATCAGTCATTCCCGGAGATGTCTGAAGCAGAAGTATTCTCTTCCATAATGCGAGGACACGACTACATTGTGAACATTCTCAAGAGTCGAGAGAGACAGCTTCAGATTGTTTACTCAATGTGGCACAACAAGGATCTCAAAGTAAGGATTCTACAAGAAAGATAAAATATTGTTACAGTTTCAGGTTTTGATATGTCACAAAAGAGCAAATTAAATTTATATGAACGTTTCTACCACAATTATTTAATTTATTTTTATATTTCTGTCTATATCATGTTTTGTATAAATATGTTAGGAAAGACATTAATGAATTAAATTGAAATTTGACTTATTTGTTAATCTTATAAATATTTAAATAAATCATTACAGCTAAATGTACTTATCTGTGATAAAAGACATCAAACTGTAGGCTGCAAACACTACTGTTTGCTGAAACTGTGATTAAAGATATTCGATTGCTTTATTTTTCAAAGGAAAGCGGAAGTTTATGACTTTCACCTTTGTTCTAACTATAATTTTTATTTCTGTGGTACAGACAGCTGTGGATCATGCTCTAACACTGAAGGATCTGTCCGTCATCGTAGATCTTCTTGGTGTCATCACTCTTCGTCCGTAAGTCTTCATTTATTTATGAAAGCCTACCTTACAAGTTGTTGTTGTTTTATCAGAAATCCTTTTTTACTGTACTGTTGATTATGGGTTATTTCTGACTATATTGTACAGTTGAACCTCGATAACTCGACCCTCGATAACTCGAAATCCTTTATAAGTCGAATTTTTTAAAATCCCCTTGAACTTCTCATAAGAGTTAATGTTATTTTTACCTCTACAACTCGAATATTTCGATATTAAAACCTCGATAACACGAATTTTCCATTGTCTGGAATGGCACGGTATAACCTCTATAACTCGAAATTGGAACTATGCGAACCTTTACAAGTCGAAGTTCCAATCACTTCACCTTTATAACTCGAAGTTTATTATGGCAAACCTCAATAAACCGATATTCAGAATTTTCGCTGTTGAATAAAGGAGCTACATTTTCATGTTGTGACATGAATCGCCCCCACCCCTCACCGCTGTCCGTATTTCGTATGTTTATTGCAGTGTTGTTGACGTGCTGTAGTAACCACGCTTTGTTTTTCTACCTTGTGCGTTTGTGATTAGTCGCTGTGTTGTTCTTTGTGTAGTGTGATGGAAGGTAAGCGAAAGTGCAAGACTTTAAGTGTAGAAGAAAAACAAAGGATTCTAACAGAAGTAGACAAAGGAGATAAAAAGAAAATTGACATTGCAAAGGAGTTTGGCATTCCACCTAATACGTTATCGACGATCCTAAAAAATAGGGAGAAGTATGAAGAAGGAAGTGTCCTAGCTATGTCATGTAAGAGGGCTAAACAGGCTGATTTTGAAGATATAGATCGATGTGTTTTAAAGTGGCTAAAACAATGTAGAGATAAGAACATTTCAATTTCAGGCCCTATTCTTCAAGAAAAGGCAATTGATTTCGCAAAGAAATTAGGTCATGATGGGTTCCGTGCTTCAAACGGTTGGTTGCAAAACTTCAAAAAAAGAAATAATGTAGTTTTTAAAAAGATATGTGGAGAGAGTGCCAGTGTTGACACAAATGTTTGTACTGAGTGGATTGAGAAACTCTCTAAACTAACCGATGATTACGCTCCTGAGAACATTTACAATGCTGATGAGACTGCCCTATTTTTTAAGTGTTTACCAGACAAAACCATGACTTTCAAAGGTGAGACATGCAGTGGGGGTAAACATAGTAAAGAGCGGTTAACGGTGCTCCTAGGTGCAAACGCTACTGGAACAGTTAAGTTGAAACCATTTGTTATTGGTAAGGCTAAAAAGCCACGATGTTTGAAAGGAATCGAAAGCCTCCCTACAGACTATACCGCTAACAAGAAAGCGTGGATGACATCAGATATTTTTGGACAGTGGCTCAAAGACTTAAACCAAACAATGAAGAAGAAGAAGCAAAAAATACTTTTATTTATTGACAACTGCTCTGCCCACGGTGATTTGTATAATCTCTCCCATATTAAAATTGAATTTTTACCTGCAAATACAACGTCAAAATTGCAACCTTTAGATCAAGGAATAATTAAAAATGTCAAAAGTTTCTACCGAAAGGAAGTTGTGCGTAGATATCTGAATGATGTGGAAAATGAGTCTCCAACTAAAATAAACATTCTGGATGCCATGTGGATGCTTACGAAAGCATGGAACAATGTAACTGATAAGACTATTTCCAATTGTTTTAAAAAGTCTGGTTTTAAAGTCAGTGGAGATAGTATGGAGGAAGAGAGTGGAAATGCTTATCCTGCTTCAGTTATTGAAGATCCAACAGGTTGGGTGGAAACAACGGAGAATCTCAACATAGAAGAAATGCTGTTCAAAGACTTTGTTAATGTTGATGACAATGTAGCAGTTTGTGGTGAACACGTATCTGACACAGACATCGTAGCATCAGTGGTTTCACCAGGAGTAGATGATGAGGAAGACGAGGATGACGACCCCATCGACCCGGACAACATGCACTCAACCCCGGAACCTACACTCAAAGAAGCCCGAGCTGCCATAGACCTGCTTCGACGATATTTTGTAAAAAAGCCAGTTATGAGTGATAGTGTTGTTACATCCATTGCTAATCTGGATACCAGTTTGGATTTTGCCGCTTCATTAGGTAAACAGTCAAAAATTGATGATTTTTTTAAGGCCATGTAAATATTTTTGTAACTGATTTTTTCCAATACAGTATTAATATTGGATTTTATAATGTAGCTTGAATATTTTATTTTTTAATTATTGTATTATTATTTGGCCACAGTTTAGTTTAAATTAAATTTACAAATTTGAAATTACTTATGTCGATTAGTTGTCTTTTACACATTCCTTCAATTAAAATACTGTGCAGTTATTTAAAATAGTTTTATTTGAACCCTGCATAAAATGTATTATTACTTTTTATAACTACATATTTTACTTATGTATGATGTTCAGATAAACAGTAATCACGCAAACGCACTGCCTAGCAACACAATTTAGAAAAGTTCAATAATCTGTGGACCCTCTATAACTCGAAGTCGGCTATTTTTACACTCGATAACTCGAACCTTGTTTACTCGAAATATTCGATAACTCGAATTTTTTTCGCGTCCCTTCAGATTCGAGTTATCAAGGTTCCACTGTATAACTTTGGTAATATGATGGTAAAACTATTGGTTAATTCTTGTTCCTATTACTGTATTGTCATCTCTGAGGGCTAATGCTCACTAGCCTTCTTATCTTTCCACCATTCTTGAGCGTGCCACTCTCCCTCTTCATTGCCATTCCATATCAGCATGTGCCTTTAGATCTCCGATTGCAGTGATAACATTCTCTCAAGTAAGGAATACCTTAGATTATTCTTCAAATGCCTCCTTCTCCAAGTCTATCACTTGGTCAGTTAATTACCTCACTCCTTTTGACTATCATTAATCATTATAAAACCCACTCAGATATTGTTGCTGTCCATTAATGCAAAAAGGTTTCACTACTCCACTCAAGTAGTCCTTATCCACAAAAAGGGTTCTCCTTGTCTTATACACTTTGTTTAATCTATTTGCAGTGTCCTGTCATCAATGATATCTATCATTTTCTCTACTATTCTCTGTAGTGTTAAGAGGTTTATATTATCTTTGTCACGTCTATGTATTTTGCTATCTTTCCGAAGCTTAGTTTTATTCATTATCAGTAAGACGCCAATCGCCAAGATATTGGTGAATGTGAGGGGCGAATGAGTGTGATGAGTGTAGTCAATTGTACTAACTAAGGTCGACTGTTTCTCAGAAAGAGCTATTTATTAATAGTCCAATAGCCAGGGCAACTAAGGGACCTACAGCTTTACGTGTAATCCGAACCACGTAGTGTTGATCTGATTTTCAGCTAACCGAAAATTTGGATACTCAGTTCTCTTCCCTACACAACATCTGAATCTTGACTACCATCCAAAATGGACAACCTAGACTTCTCTAGTAGTGTCCACGTCGATGGTAACCATTGAGCGGACACTGTGTCAGATTGAGCATAGAGCCTATTGCCTATAATCTCCTCAACACTTTGTCCCCATGTAGCTGGGTTACAGCACTGCGCCACCAGTTTTAATGTGTAAAGCGATTGAAAATCCACTGCCAACTTGCTAAGCCTTACTCAGTCTCTCCCTGCCTTCCATTTCCTAATCCTATCAGGATCCTCCATCTTTTGTATTATTTATAACTTTCTAGAAAATTACCTATCTTTAGTTATAAGACCTTAGACTCCTATATTTTACAACGTTTTTCATCATTAATGTTGGAGTTGCTATATTATTACATAATTGGAGTCAATCAGTCTTTTTCTATTCCTCTAAGTTTTTCTTTTTCATTTTTCACCATTATGAAGCCAATCGTAGAGATATGGGAGAATTTGAGGAGTCTATGATGAGTGTAGCCATTGTAGCCAACATCAAGGTCGACTGTTCCTTAGATAGTCATTTATTAATAGCCCAGTAGCCTACAGCTTTATGTTGAATCCGATCTCTTTGGCCCTAACATCTTCTATTTTATAATCTCTTATTCTTTCTTTTAGGCCGTGTGCACACTACCAACTATCGCAGTCGTGTGTACATACCACAATTCTTGGAATAGTTGGACCGTTGTATTCTGTTGATGAATAATATATTTTACAGAAATAAATATATTAAAATTAGTCATTATATATATTATAATAAATTATGCCATTAAAATATTAAATATTCTAATTTAACATATTTTACAATGCAACTATAAATTTATAACTTTTTAATATCAAAATATTACATAATTAATTATTATTTTCAATAAAACTTCATATGATGGTGATGGAACAGTCTTTCTTCTGGAGTATTGGCCAATCTTACAAGAGTAATTTTCTCGGTGATGTCATGTAATAACAAGCTAATCAGTTTATTGAATGGACGTTCTGACATGAAATTGCACTAAAAAAAACTGCAACATCTTGGAGTTCATAGTGTAATCAGTAAAACCATCCACTCAAAATACTATTACTGTATAGTACTTAAAATAGGATACGCTCAAAACTATCTTCCAGTTTTTATTCGCCTACGGACAATCCATCTAGACTACTTAATATGCACTCTATTAATTGAATTTTCTATTCCATTTTCATTGTCACTCGAGACATATTTACTGCCTATAACTGAACTGAGGAGTCGGCGGTAGTCGTTACAGTGTACCACACAGTGTGAACAGTATTGACTAGAACTGTTCTAGTGGTCCGACAATTCCAAGAATTTTGGTATATACTCACTTCTGCGATAGTAGTGTGCACCCGGCCTAAATCTGAATGTTTTTCTTTACCTGTTTTTTTTTTTTAATCCTATTTTTTATTTGTAAACTTATATTTAAATTTGTTTGCAATAAAGCATAATATAAATACATGGGAGTTAGCTATGGGTATTATATCTTGAAACTAAAAGCAAAGGCAGTTGGTGCAAGCTTTTGGAATGAAGCTGAAAACTAGAGAAAAACAATTTGTAACAGCTACAACATTTTTTATTTTTTTTGACTATTTTTTTTGAGTTTCAGTCCAATAACTGGTATTGGATTGAATATTTTGTAGCTGAAGACGACAAAGGTACGTTGACCTTATTATTTGTTTTATATATATACAATATCAGCTCAGGAGGCTTTAACAATGAATAAAAACAATTTGATTGGAGATAGCCTATACATGCATTGTACTCTTGTGTTACTATACCAGCGATTCCCAACCAGTGTGCCGCGGCACACTGGTGTGCCGTGATATCGTGGTAGGTGTGCCGCGAAATTAGTATTTGTAATTATGTATTTATTTCGTCATGGTTAAATAAAACCGTTGGAAAAATAGGCAATGTTTTTAGATTAAAATATGCATGTTTACAAAGTCAATCTACCAATTTTGACATCGATTGTATCGTCAATGGTGAGCGTTAGTTAAAGGCACTGTCTGTGGAGCAAGATCAACTGAATACGTCTGCGCGTGGCGGGTGGGCGGCAGGATCGATGGGCGGGACTGATGCCTGGTGACAGCATTGTCTCCGTAACTGGTTTCGCGGAAGTGGGAGGGGAGAGGTCATCGCCCCTCCACAACACAACACGAGACAGCCTCCTCCCTCGCTCAGTATGTGTTAGTTCTCAGTGCTGTTTGTTTTCGAGTTGAAATGGATCGTTTTGTGATTAAGTGTAATGCGATTAAGAGTAATTTACCTAGTACTAGTAGTGCGAGTTCAAGTTTAAATGAAAGTAGTGTCGATGTCAGCATTAATACTGGTGCGAGTTTGAGTGCAAATGAACGTAGTATTGATGTTAATATTAAGACAAATGTTTTGTCGGGTGGATCGATGAAACGCAAACGTAGTGACAATAATGACGGTGGTGACGTAGGCAAGTTTCGTCAATATCATGAAAGTTACTTGTCATTCGGTTTTACATCATCTGGTGGTGAACAGCCTAAACCTCAATGTCTAATTTGTGGCGATCAGTTGTCTAACGAAGCCATGGTACCAAGTAAGTTGAAAAGACACCTACTTACAAAACATTCATTTGCAGCAGAAAAACCTGTTGCATATTTTAAAAGACTATTATCAAATCAGACATCTCAGGCTTCTTCATTTACAAAACTGTCATCTGTGTCGAGTAAAGCACAAGAAGCCAGCTACGCTGTGGCTGAATTGATTGCACAAAAAATGAAATCCCATACGACTGCTGAAACAACCATTCTTCCAGCTTGCTGTGAAATCGTTAAAATTATGTTTGGAGAACAATATGAAAAAGAGGTTAGAAAAATTCCGCTTTCTAACAATACAATAAAAAGACGTATTGAAGATATGTCTAAAGATGTTGAAACTCAAGTAAATGAAATACTCAAGGTTGCAGATTTCTTTGCTATTCAAGTGGACGAGTCGACAGATATAACAGGGAAACCCCAAGTTCTGGCTTTTGTTAGATTTATTTGTGAAAATAACTTAATCGAACAGTTTTTATTTTGCAAAGACCTTCCTGAACATACAACTGGACAGGACATTTTTCAGTTAGTGAACGATTATATTACCACTGCTGGATTGTCTTGGCAGTCTTGTTTAGGTGTTTGTATAGACGGGTGTCCTGCGATGGTGGGACATCTGACAGGCTTTCTGGCTTTAGTTAGGAAAGAAAATTCAGATATTACTTTCACGCATTGCTTTCTTCACAGAGAAGCACTTGCTGCTAAGTCCTTGGTACCTGAGTTGAATGATGTCTTGCAAACTGTTGTGAAAATGGTAAACTTCATTAAAAATAGGCCTTTGAAAGCAAGACTATTTACTAATTTGTGTTCAGCTATGGATGCTGAGCATACCCAGCTATTGTTGCACACAGAAGTAAGATGGTTATCTCGTGGACTTGTACTTAAAAGATTTTATGAACTTAGAGATGAGTTATTAATATTTTTTACTTGTGAAGAGTCCAATTTTGCTCGTTTTCTCAGTGATGATACCTGGTGTACCAAGGTTGCGTTTTTAGCAGACATATTTGAAAAACTCTATGTTTTGAACAAAGGTATGCAGGGAAAGCGAGAAAATATTCTCACGTCTACGGACAAAATCAGTTCTTTCAAGCAGAAGCTTTCAATGTGGATTCAAAAAATTGAAAATCTAGCAGTGTGGGACATGTTTGATCTGTTAAAAGACTGCAGCATAAATTCAACTCTTTCTCAAATTTTTTTGAAAAGTCTTCGTCAGTTAGGGGATAACATCAACAATTATTTCCCCTCTCTTGATGTCTCTTCAATGGACTGGGTGAGAAACCCTTTCATTGACTGTGCTTATGAGTCTGCAATGTTTAATACTGATGAAGAAAGTGAATTGATTGACATCAAGAATGACCATGGGCTCAAATTACAATACAGTAAATTAGTTGAAGAAGCAGAGGTGGAGTCAAAACAAAAGAAAACAAAGATAAATGTAGACATTTCATCCTTTTGGGTTCCTCTCATAAACGAATACCCTTTGATCTCAAAGAAAGCCATGAGAGCAATACTTCCCTTTTCGACCTCATACCTCTGTGAAGCGGCCTTTTCTTCAATGAACGCCATCAAGATAAAAAATCGTTCCCAACTAAAAACTTTGGAAGACGACTTGCGGGTTTGTTTGTCAACCATCCGACCCAGAAAGGAACATATAATGAAGGACCACCAAGCACAAATATCCCACTAACTAAGACTAAATCTTTTGTCAAAGTTAAAATATATGCTTTTGTTGTATTGAAATGTATTATTATTATCCTGTTATTTCTTGTCGAACACTTATTTTTTGATGTTTATAATCGGAAAATAACAAAAATATTGATCGTTATTAGTACATCTCTAATAGTAGTTCGTTCCGGAAATTAGTTAATTTAGTGTGCCGTGACAAAATGTGGATTTTAGTTAGTGTGCCGCACGATAAAAAGGTTGGGAATCGCTGTACTATACAATATGTGCTAACAATCAATATTTTGTTACAGAGGTATATGGAATCTGGATTTGTGTGTAGCCTTGTTACCTGCTATAGGCGAACTGCTTCAGAGCAAGTTTGAAATGTAAGTGTTAGAAAGATAAATAATTAAAAATATTGTTTGTTGGGAAATGTTCATTTTCAATGTCAAATAGTTTGAAGTTGTCAAGTTTATTTATAGCACAAAAGAGTAAAAAAATAAACCATCCTATCAAACTTGCATGACTGCCAAGTTCTTTGCCTTTTATATTAGAAAATTAAAGATAACCAAAAAGGATTAAATCTGTGGGGTCTTTTTAGAAGCGGGCCCCCACTCTTGATAAATGTTCTATATAAATAGCCCCACGAACGGGAATAAAACAAAACATAACTATGATTAATGTCATAAATGTTATAATGAAGAAAAAGGCACATTTTAACCTAACCTAACCTAACCTATCAAGAGTGGTGGTCCTCTTCTAAAAAAGATCCAATCTGTGGTTCATTGAATCACTAAACAACTAAGATATAACCGATGAAAATTCTATTGAAGAAAGTGTTTTATAATAAAATAGTATTCTTTAACTCAGACTTTGGCCCCTCATAAGGATCGAAAGTTGAAATTTTTGTTTGGATTTAAATTTTTTTTTTTACTTTTGTTCACACAAAAAATAGTTTGTTGATAATTTTTACTACAAAACCACGTTAGTTCAACATTGTCCCCCCTGTGGACTACAGGGTTGTCCAAATGAAAGGTTATTTAATAAAATTGTCACAAGGTTTCTGGATTGTTATGTTTTATATTTATATATATTAAAGACTAAAACAGCTGATTATTATTAACATTTTTATTCCAACATTATACAATAATTTGTCAGTGTGATGTTTTTCCATCCTGAAACGAAAATGTCTACAATTAGGGTACATAGTGTTTGGATATACAGAATAATGAGCAAACAATGCATTGTAGTGTGTTTTAGCCTAAAAATACTTCTTATTTCAAACTCTTAGCTTTATATTTTGTGTTTTTATTTTGTATGTGAGACCTACTTCTTCACTTTTCAGTTTGACAACCAGTCATTTAATAAATGCATAATTAGATAGCAAATAGCCTAATAATAATATAACAAATAACTGATTTTGAGTAACAATAAATGAACAACTTAATTTTTTTGTTTTATATTTTAAATGTCAGTTTAAACAAATTATCATAATGTACCAATGTTTGCCGTTAAGTCAAAAACTATAAATAATAGCCTACTTTAATAAACCATTAAGCTTTGTATATTTTACTACTTTTTTCTCCCTGTAGAAAATTCATTGCAAAGTCATTAAACAATCTGCTGATTTGTATTTTAGTCGTGCTGATGCACAGTGGTCCAGAATAGCCAAGAGCAGAATAAGAATAAGAACTCTTTATTCCATTGATCTTTACAATAAAGAAATAGGACACGTCAAATAACAATGCATTAAGACACACTTTCAACTTCAATTCCTACAACTAAAAACAACTACAGTAACTAAAAACACAGTTAAAACTACAGTCCTAAAAACAACTAAAATTACAGTACATTTAAGTTTGTATATTAAAAATTCACATCAAAATTACAATTGAGAAATTCATTTATATGATAAAAAGGATACTGTACTAGCCAATTATAAATATTATTTTTAAAAAGTTTAAAACTCACAGTTCTTGCACTATCAGGCAGCTTATTAAAGAAACGAATACAGTTGAGTTTGAGAGATGTGCCAGTTTTGGCCAATCTATGAGGAAGTATGTTAAGCCTAACTCCACCTCTAGTATTATACTGGTGAACATCGTTTCTAATTGGAAAGTTTTGTAAATTTGATTTGGTATATAAAAGTACCTGAAAAACATACAAATTTATAACTGTAGGAATTTTGAGTTCGATAAAAAGTGGTTTACAGTGAGTAAGTAATCCAACTCCTGCAATATTACGGACTGCCTTTTTCTGTAATAATAGAATAATAATAATAATAATGAATCGTTTATTTCCGCAATTATGTACAATGTGAACAAAACAATATTTTCTTGGAAAAAGTAAATAACTACCAACATCCAGTAACTGGTAGTTATAAAATATCATTTACAAGAGGAGAATGGCCCCAAGCTAAAATACCATACAGTATATGTGATTGAAGAAGACCAAAATATGACATTCTTAAGTATTCAAAACTTACAAAGTTTCTCAACTTCCATAGTAAGTGATTTACTCTTGATATTTTTTTGCAAATTTTTCCAATATGCAAGGACCATTGTAACCTTGAATCGATGTGGAATCCCAGAAGCCTAACAGACTCATTGTTAATATCTTTCTTAAGGCTTAATGTTAAATATTGTGTTTTATCTGGATTAGAAGATAATTTATTTAAAGAAAACCAGGAAAGAGCCTGGTCTTCTGCTTCAATAGTGATCTGTTTCAAGGCATTAAGGTTGTTATGACTGGCCATTAAAGTAGTGTCATCGGCATAAATAATAGAATGAACATTTAAATTTTGCGGCAGACTTTTTTAAAAATTGGAATTATTTTTGAAATATTTAGTCATGGCGCAAAATATCCCTTATCCAAACATTTGTTATAAATAAAAGCAAATGGTTCACTAATCAAATGAATTGTTTGTTTAGTAATTGAATTAGAAAGCCAATAATAATCCATAGAATTAGAGTTTGAAAATTTAGATACAGCTTTTATCACATCGGATGAGGAAATTTCAGACCATTTAAAAGACAATTGATTTCCTGCTCTGTTACCCAAACTTCAGGAGAGTTTGTACTTGGATTGAGTCCAAGAAAAAATAATTTAATTCATCTGGATTAAGATTGATCTCACTACTATGAGTTGGAGAAAATTCATTACTTATTACTTTCCAAGCAGCTTTGCAGCTATTTGCAGCATTACCAATATACTCCTCTACTGCCAGTCTTTTTGCTTCTATTAATTCTTTTTGGTAAATTCTTTTCTGTTGTAAGTAGACGTTGTAGGCAGCCTGATAGTGCTCTGACTCCTGCCTCAAAAGATTTTTATAGATTGTATACAGTGTTAACATTCTAGTTTTTAATTTTGCTAACGCTGGTGTGTACCAGTTGATCAATTTAGATTTTTTTCAGCTATTTCTATTACATATTTTGATTAAAGGTGAGCAGAAGTGCCATAGATCTAAATATTTTTTTTAAATTCATTAAATAGTGTTTGTACATTAATTTTGTTCTGTTGAAAGTCTTCTATCATCTGCCAATTTTCTTGTTCTAAACTAGATATAAACAAATTGACATTTTCTTTTTTTTGTAATCTAATATATGAGAAACCTGATTGTTTTTTACTTCCAGAGGAATTACTTACTAAATACATATAAAATAAAAGTGGTACATGATCCGATAAAGAATGATCTCCGAGAGATACATCATATAGATTCCTAGTAAAATTAACAATAATGTTATCAATGCAAGAGTTTATACGAGTTGGCTGATCATTGGAGGGAAAAAGAATTAAGTGGAGAGATAGCTGTATTATAAGCTTCGTATGAAAGTTTATTTTTGGGTTTAGAATAATGTGTACAATATGTCATGATAGGTACATGACGGTCGGTGCAGATGCTCTGAAGTTGATCCTCCACACGTTCAGTCCTGTCATCAAGTCTAACGTTATGAACGCAGCTCCTGGTGTCGGGGTGGATATATCCAGGGAAGAGAGGCAAGTGTGACTAGGTTCGGAAGAGTAATATAAATGACATGTGGCCTCATTTACATACAAGTAAATGAGAGAGCCAGTGGCCAAGCTGTTAGGACTTTGTACTTTAGTTACAGATAGCGACAGTTTGAATCCTTGCCTTGAGACTGTCAATTGTTATAAGTAATATTCACCTTGGACTGTGCTGGTTCTTCTGCTTAATCTGTTTGATAAGTTCTGCGCACAGATAGTATATGAGAAATAGGTAGAGAAAGATAAAAAGAGGAGATCTGCCTTTCCTTTAAAATAAAATTGTGATTATCAAAATCTTGAATCACAACACAGAACTTGCTCTCAAACTCCTGTGTTGTGCATGAATTTAGAGGTTATTTCAAGTCCAACTGACATCAATGTTGTACCCTGTCACACCATGAGGGGGTACCTTTTCTGAACATAATTAGCTGATAACAGCTCTGAACATAAATTATCCTGTGTGAAAAACATTGTAAAAAGTTCACATTTGGTACTTAGTTTAAATTGTGCAATGTAGAAATTATCATTTATTCACACTTTTTTCACTGTTTTTCAAGTTTGTTTTTCAGTTTGGAAAGCCAAAAGATTCTCATCAAAATTAACACAGAGATTGTAAAATCGTTACATTTTTACTTTAATACCACTTTCCAAAAGACCATAAAAGATAGTCGACCTACTTTATATTGCAGAATATTTAGATAGCTAAGACCTTTAAAAATAATTAGATAAAAGACTCTTGTAATAATTAGGAAATGCTAAATTACATTTTTATGTTTTATAGATTCAATTTCAATCCATAAATTACTTTGTTTGGTTATAAAAATTAGTGTTGCTAGTAAACATTTAAGGAAATAATAAAAAAATAATTTCAATGAGATCTTTTCCGTTAATCAACTACCACAACATTTTTTTTAATTCCTTTAATTCACTACCACTTGATAAATAATATGCTATTGCTCTAAAAACTGTTCCCCAATCATTTTTACTTCTACTGTGGTATTCTTTATCCGCTAGGAATCTGATATCGCTGGTCTTATCTTATCGCTTTCCAAGAACTTACACACGGAGAGCACATTCGGCGGTAAGTCAATTATTGGATTTACCAGTTTGTGATCAACTTTAGTAGCCACCTAACCTAACCTAACCGCAGCGATAAGAAAAGTAGTGGTAGTGAAGTAACGGAAAAGGTAGTGGTATTGAATTAATGGAAAAGGTCCTTTCAAAGTTATGACTTTAAGGAAATAAAATAACATTTTTACATAGACACCTCTGTAAGTTTATGATTGTAAGCTTGATTTTATGATTTTGTTATCATGACAACTTCCGTTTTCGTGCTCTATAAATGTATAATTGTATGTGTATAGCTCAAATTAATTTTATTGACTGAACAGCCATTGTAACAAAACTGTCCTCTGTTCATTCAAGTTCATTATGCTGTTCCTAGGAATTTGGCAATTAGCCACCACTGCCCCCAAATTATCCCTATTTATTTAGTATATTAGAGAGATAGGACATCAGCAAACTTACCTTAAAAGACAAGTTCACTAACATCAGAGTAGTAGTCACAAACACAAAATACACAAAAGCTCACAAATTTTCAACACCACTGGCATTTTCTTCAGGTGAGTAGAGGGAGAGAGAGAGAGACACTGAAATGACTTCCACTATTGCTGGGTAGGTGGCTGTGGTGGGGGGGTGTACATCCATAGAGCAACACTCAGGTGTAGATGCAGTATTTCAGTTAGTATATATATATAAAAAATATAAATGAAGTTTGCTGATGGGGAAGGGGTTGAAGGGAAGTGGTCTATCTTATGTTCAGATTAGGTGGGTCACGGGATTTTGTTATCCATTGGTGTGCTAATTCCATCCTTCGGAGTTGGGAACTATTGGCATGGGAAGGAAGGGATCTGATTACCTTAGTGGTGTAACACTGATCAAAATTTTGATTATGGAGAAGAGTATGGGCAGAGACAGGTTTTTCAGGATTTTGGACTTTGCAATCATGTCTATGGCCATTCATGCGTTTACGAAGGGTTTCACTGGTAAGGCCAATATATTGGGCAGGACAGTGCTGGCACTGGAGTTGATAAATTAGATTGGTGGAATCACAGGAGTGGTTTCCAGGTATCTTGTAGGTTAAGGAGGTAGTGGAGCTGGTAAAAGATGTGGCTGAGAGATGAATAGGGCAGGTTTTGCAAGATTTCTTGTTACAAGGATTGGAACCGGGTGGTTGCTGGTCTTTAGGACAGGTCAGGATGTTTGGATCAGGTAACTTAGGATGGACCAGGATCTGGCGGAGGTTTTTGTTTTGTCTGAAAGTTACAGTAGGAGGTTTTTCAAGGAGATCTTTGGTGTGGGGGGAAGCTTTTAAGATGTTGAAGCCATCTTTCAGGATTTTGTTGAGTTTTTGTAGGCCATGGTGGTAATTAGTGATAAGGGGTAAGCATTGGGAACTGCTTCTGGTTTGGGGTTGGTTTTGGGACTGGGCTAAACGGATTTGGTTTTTAACAAGGTTGGTAGGGTAACCTCTCTTTTGGAAAGCACTGACAAGTTGGTTGTTGTATTGATTTAGGTTTCTGGGAGAGGAAATGATACGTTTGGCACGGGTGGCTAGGCTATAGGGTAGGGAGCGTTTAGTGTTGTTGGGGTGACAGCTGGTATAGTGAAGGTATTGTTGTTTATTGGTAGGTTTGATGTGAATATCAGTTTGAAGGACACCGTCCTCCAATCCAATTTCAACATCAAGGAAGACTATGCGTTCAGAAGAGGATTGCCAGGTGAAATTCAGTGATGAAAAGTTTTGTAGGCTTTGAAGGAAGGTTTCAAGATTGTTTTCGGAGTCAGTCCAGATCATGAAAATATCATCGATGAAACGGAGCCAGCAGAGGGGTTGGACGGGTTGTTTTTGAAGGAAAGTCTTCTCCAATTTCCCCATGAACAGGTTGGCATAGGAAGGGGCCATGCGGGTACCCATAGCGGTACCCTTGGTCTGGAGGTAGTTAATGCCAGAACTTTGGAAGTGGTTTTTTTCAAGGATGAATTGAGTCAGCTGAACTAGGAAGGAAGTGCTAGGCTTGGTGTTTGGAGGGCGTGTATTGAGGAAATACTCAATAGCAGCTAAGCCATGAGCGTGGGGTATATTGGTGTACAGTGAAGTAGCATCAATGGTAACCAGTTTGGTGTTAAGGGGTAGAGGTTGGGGAAGATTGGAGAGGAGACTAAGGAAATGATTGGTGTCCTGGACGTGGGAAGGAAGTTGTCGTACTAGAGGTTGGAGTTTATCATCGACAAAGGCAGAGATGCGTTCGGTAACAGAATTATAGCTGGCCACAATAGGCCTACCAGGGGGAGGGATGGTGCCTTTATGGATTTTGGGTAGGATATAAAACTGGGGTGGAGTAGGCTGTTCATTGATAAGCAGGATTTGGCTGGCGGTGGTTAGGTTTTGGTGTTTAGCATGATGAAGGAGGAGATTTTTCAGTTCTTGGTTGTGTTTTTCAGTTGGGTCGAAGTCAAGTTTTTTGTAGGTGCTGGAATCGGACAACTGGAGGTTAATTTCATTGATATAATCGGATTTGTTAAGAATAACAGTGGTGGAACCTTTATCGGCAGGAAGGATCATAATGTTGTCATTGGATTTTAGGGACTTTATGGCTCCGCGTTCAGCGATGGTAAGGTTCTGATCTTTAGGTAGTTGGGAGAAGAACTGAGGATCTGACACTTTTTGGAGGATGAAGTTAAGGTAAAGTTCAATAGGATGGTCAGGAGGTAGTGGTGGTGGGTCAAAGCTGGAAGGAGGTTTGAAGCGCGCTAGGCAGGTTTCAGGCAGGTTCGTAGGATTAGGGTTGAAGGTGTTGTTCTCAAAAAACATCTTCAACTTCAGGTTGCGGCCAAAGGAAATGACATCAGAGACTAAGGAGAACTGGTCTAGGTGAGAAGTAGGAGTGAAAGTAAGGCCTTTGGACAAAATGCTCAATTCAGGTTCGGAGAGGGTGTGGTTTGATAGGTTATACACGGAATGGTTGGAAGGATTGACTGTTTCCGTGGGTTTGACACTTGCGGGGGATGGGTTGGTACACAGTTTTTTGGGAAGAACAGGGAGTTGGCCAATGGGTGTGGGTATATTAAGAAGGTCAGCTAGGTTAGGTTTTGGGCCTATAAGAGGATAGGTGGATTCAAGGTTAGGCCTAATTTGAAGGAATCCAACTGTTTGGAGGGTTTGTAAGTAGAGTTTGGAAAGTTTTTTTAGTTTGGTTTGGTTGAGTTTGGTTAGCAGGTTGTTGGCAGTGGTAATAGTATTGGTAAGTTCATTGATAAGATGGGGATTGGTGGATATGATCAGTTCATAGCAGGCAAGTAGGCTAGTAACAGTTTTATTGTGTTCTTCTTTGTACAGATTAAGGATGGTTTTAAGGATATGAAGGGAGTGACCATTAGATATTTCCAGGATTTTGTTGTGCATGTAGGAAGGCATAGCAGATATGGCAGGTTTAGAGGTTAGGCCTAGGGGGACAATTTCTAGGGCCAAACAATTAGAAAGAAAGGAAATATGGCTGGATAATTTGGCTAGATGGAAGGAGTGGTTTTTGAATTGTTTAAGCCAGCACTTAGGAAGATTCATGATGGAAGAGGACAGGAAGGCAGAATACAACACAAATGGAAAACAAGAAGAGTAAAAGGGAAAAAAGACTTTACAATTTTAGGTTAGGTTAAAGGGCACTAGGCCAGGAATTAGTATATTAGAGAGATAGGACATCAGCAAACTTACCTTAAAAGACAAGTTCACTAACATCAGAGTAGTAGTCACAAACACAAAATACACAAAAGCTCACAAATTTTCAACACCACTGGCATTTTCTTCAGGTGAGTAGAGGGAGAGAGAGAGAGACACTGAAATGACTTCCACTATTGCTGGGTAGGTGGCTGTGGTGGGGGGGTGTACATCCATAGAGCAACACTCAGGTGTAGATGCAGTATTTCAGTTAGTATATATATATAAAAAATATAAATGAAGTTTGCTGATGGGGAAGGGGTTGAAGGGAAGTGGTCTATCTTATGTTCAGATTAGGTGGGTCACGGGATTTTGTTATCCATTGGTGTGCTAATTCCATCCTTCGGAGTTGGGAACTATTGGCATGGGAAGGAAGGGATCTGATTACCTTAGTGGTGTAACACTGATCAAAATTTTGATTATGGAGAAGAGTATGGGCAGAGACAGGTTTTTCAGGATTTTGGACTTTGCAATCATGTCTATGGCCATTCATGCGTTTACGAAGGGTTTCACTGGTAAGGCCAATATATTGGGCAGGACAGTGCTGGCACTGGAGTTGATAAATTAGATTGGTGGAATCACAGGAGTGGTTTCCAGGTATCTTGTAGGTTAAGGAGGTAGTGGAGCTGGTAAAAGATGTGGCTGAGAGATGAATAGGGCAGGTTTTGCAAGATTTCTTGTTACAAGGATTGGAACCGGGTGGTTGCTGGTCTTTAGGACAGGTCAGGATGTTTGGATCAGGTAACTTAGGATGGACCAGGATCTGGCGGAGGTTTTTGTTTTGTCTGAAAGTTACAGTAGGAGGTTTTTCAAGGAGATCTTTGGTGTGGGGGGAAGCTTTTAAGATGTTGAAGCCATCTTTCAGGATTTTGTTGAGTTTTTGTAGGCCATGGTGGTAATTAGTGATAAGGGGTAAGCATTGGGAACTGCTTCTGGTTTGGGGTTGGTTTTGGGACTGGGCTAAACGGATTTGGTTTTTAACAAGGTTGGTAGGGTAACCTCTCTTTTGGAAAGCACTGACAAGTTGGTTGTTGTATTGATTTAGGTTTCTGGGAGAGGAAATGATACGTTTGGCACGGGTGGCTAGGCTATAGGGTAGGGAGCGTTTAGTGTTGTTGGGGTGACAGCTGGTATAGTGAAGGTATTGTTGTTTATTGGTAGGTTTGATGTGAATATCAGTTTGAAGGACACCGTCCTCCAATCCAATTTCAACATCAAGGAAGACTATGCGTTCAGAAGAGGATTGCCAGGTGAAATTCAGTGATGAAAAGTTTTGTAGGCTTTGAAGGAAGGTTTCAAGATTGTTTTCGGAGTCAGTCCAGATCATGAAAATATCATCGATGAAACGGAGCCAGCAGAGGGGTTGGACGGGTTGTTTTTGAAGGAAAGTCTTCTCCAATTTCCCCATGAACAGGTTGGCATAGGAAGGGGCCATGCGGGTACCCATAGCGGTACCCTTGGTCTGGAGGTAGTTAATGCCAGAACTTTGGAAGTGGTTTTTTTCAAGGATGAATTGAGTCAGCTGAACTAGGAAGGAAGTGCTAGGCTTGGTGTTTGGAGGGCGTGTATTGAGGAAATACTCAATAGCAGCTAAGCCATGAGCGTGGGGTATATTGGTGTACAGTGAAGTAGCATCAATGGTAACCAGTTTGGTGTTAAGGGGTAGAGGTTGGGGAAGATTGGAGAGGAGACTAAGGAAATGATTGGTGTCCTGGACGTGGGAAGGAAGTTGTCGTACTAGAGGTTGGAGTTTATCATCGACAAAGGCAGAGATGCGTTCGGTAACAGAATTATAGCTGGCCACAATAGGCCTACCAGGGGGAGGGATGGTGCCTTTATGGATTTTGGGTAGGATATAAAACTGGGGTGGAGTAGGCTGTTCATTGATAAGCAGGATTTGGCTGGCGGTGGTTAGGTTTTGGTGTTTAGCATGATGAAGGAGGAGATTTTTCAGTTCTTGGTTGTGTTTTTCAGTTGGGTCGAAGTCAAGTTTTTTGTAGGTGCTGGAATCGGACAACTGGAGGTTAATTTCATTGATATAATCGGATTTGTTAAGAATAACAGTGGTGGAACCTTTATCGGCAGGAAGGATCATAATGTTGTCATTGGATTTTAGGGACTTTATGGCTCCGCGTTCAGCGATGGTAAGGTTCTGATCTTTAGGTAGTTGGGAGAAGAACTGAGGATCTGACACTTTTTGGAGGATGAAGTTAAGGTAAAGTTCAATAGGATGGTCAGGAGGTAGTGGTGGTGGGTCAAAGCTGGAAGGAGGTTTGAAGCGCGCTAGGCAGGTTTCAGGCAGGTTCGTAGGATTAGGGTTGAAGGTGTTGTTCTCAAAAAACATCTTCAACTTCAGGTTGCGGCCAAAGGAAATGACATCAGAGACTAAGGAGAACTGGTCTAGGTGAGAAGTAGGAGTGAAAGTAAGGCCTTTGGACAAAATGCTCAATTCAGGTTCGGAGAGGGTGTGGTTTGATAGGTTATACACGGAATGGTTGGAAGGATTGACTGTTTCCGTGGGTTTGACACTTGCGGGGGATGGGTTGGTACACAGTTTTTTGGGAAGAACAGGGAGTTGGCCAATGGGTGTGGGTATATTAAGAAGGTCAGCTAGGTTAGGTTTTGGGCCTATAAGAGGATAGGTGGATTCAAGGTTAGGCCTAATTTGAAGGAATCCAACTGTTTGGAGGGTTTGTAAGTAGAGTTTGGACAGTTTTTTTAGTTTGGTTTGGTTGAGTTTGGTTAGCAGGTTGTTGGCAGTGGTAATAGTATTGGTAAGTTCATTGATAAGATGGGGATTGGTGGATATGATCAGTTCATAGCAGGCAAGTAGGCTAGTAACAGTTTTATTGTGTTCTTCTTTGTACAGATTAAGGATGGTTTTAAGGATATGAAGGGAGTGACCATTAGATATTTCCAGGATTTTGTTGTGCATGTAGGAAGGCATAGCAGATATGGCAGGTTTAGAGGTTAGGCCTAGGGGGACAATTTCTAGGGCCAAACAATTAGAAAGAAAGGAAATATGGCTGGATAATTTGGCTAGATGGAAGGAGTGGTTTTTGAATTGTTTAAGCCAGCACTTAGGAAGATTCATGATGGAAGAGGACAGGAAGGCAGAATACAACACAAATGGAAAACAAGAAGAGTAAAAGGGAAAAAAGACTTTACAATTTTAGGTTAGGTTAAAGGGCACTAGGCCAGGAATTAGTATATTAGAGAGATAGGACATCAGCAAACTTACCTTAAAAGACAAGTTCACTAACATCAGAGTAGTAGTCACAAACACAAAATACACAAAAGCTCACAAATTTTCAACACCACTGGCATTTTCTTCAGGTGAGTAGAGGGAGAGAGAGAGAGACACTGAAATGACTTCCACTATTGCTGGGTAGGTGGCTGTGGTGGGGGGGTGTACATCCATAGAGCAACACTCAGGTGTAGATGCAGTATTTCAGTTAGTATATATATATAAAAAATATAAATGAAGTTTGCTGATGGGGAAGGGGTTGAAGGGAAGTGGTCTATCTTATGTTCAGATTAGGTGGGTCACGGGATTTTGTTATCCATTGGTGTGCTAATTCCATCCTTCGGAGTTGGGAACTATTGGCATGGGAAGGAAGGGATCTGATTACCTTAGTGGTGTAACACTGATCAAAATTTTGATTATGGAGAAGAGTATGGGCAGAGACAGGTTTTTCAGGATTTTGGACTTGCAATCATGTCTATGGCCATTCATGCGTTTTCGAAGGGTTTCACTGGTAAGGCCAATATATTGGGCAGGACAGTGCTGGCACTGGAGTTGATAAATTAGATTGGTGGAATCACAGGAGTGGTTTCCAGGTATCTTGTAGGTTAAGGAGGTAGTGGAGCTGGTAAAAGATGTGGCTGAGAGATGAATAGGGCAGGTTTTGCAAGATTTCTTGTTACAAGGATTGGAACCGGGTGGTTGCTGGTCTTTAGGACAGGTCAGGATGTTTGGATCAGGTAACTTAGGATGGACCAGGATCTGGCGGAGGTTTTTGTTTTGTCTGAAAGTTACAGTAGGAGGTTTTTCAAGGAGATCTTTGGTGTGGGGGGAAGCTTTTAAGATGTTGAAGCCATCTTTCAGGATTTTGTTGAGTTTTTGTAGGCCATGGTGGTAATTAGTGATAAGGGGTAAGCATTGGGAACTGCTTCTGGTTTGGGGTTGGTTTTGGGACTGGGCTAAACGGATTTGGTTTTTAACAAGGTTGGTAGGGTAACCTCTCTTTTGGAAAGCACTGACAAGTTGGTTGTTGTATTGATTTAGGTTTCTGGGAGAGGAAATGATACGTTTGGCACGGGTGGCTAGGCTATAGGGTAGGGAGCGTTTAGTGTTGTTGGGGTGACAGCTGGTATAGTGAAGGTATTGTTGTTATAATTGTCCCTATTTATTTAGTCATTGTCCCTATTTATTTAGTCTCTGCCAAATGCATGCATTTTCCTGGTGTCAACATATTAAATGTACTTACAATTAATATTCCATAATTTTACGCCACTCTTAAGTGAGCAAACATCTATGCCAGGATGTGAGAGAGTTAATGAGAAATTACAGTCAACTTTAAAATAGAGTTGTTTTGGAAGCACACTGAAAGTATTTCAAATTAGCAATGTAGATCTACAGTTACAGGAATAGAATTGTTTTTTCACATTTGAAAAATAATTTAATTTCAATTTACTTGGAATTAATATGCAACAAAAATTATGCTGATGGCTTGAGTTTGAAATCTATATTGTTAAGAGTATTCTTTGGCTTATTTTGTATTTTATCGAGTTTTTTTAAAAATACTAAAAAATTGAAAAGTCTTTCTAAACCTTGGGTCTTGTTAGTTTGACTTTCCCTATGTTATTTTCTCTCCTTAGGAATATTGATGTGTACATTACATATGTTAAAATTACTTAAATTGTTTTTATTTTATTTATTTATATATATATATATATATATATATATATATATATATATATATATATATAACTTTGTGGTCCAAAATATGCTATGTGTTATCGTTGTGTGTTGTGTTATCGTTGAAATTAATAGCCCTAAAGTTATTTCTGATAGAAGTAAAGATAGACCTGATTTTTATATGAAATTTACTATACCTGAAGAAAGTTTACAACACTTATTATGTAGGTTGTCATCTTATGACTGGTCCAAACTGCTTAGTTCTAATCAAAGCGAAAATGCTGAGAACTTGTTTGATTCATTTTTTAGTATTTTAATTAATCATATAAATTACGAAAAAAAAGCGAAAAAAATTAACTTGAACAAATCCACTGATAAATTGCGTAAGTTTGAATGGTATTCAAGCGACTTAGCTAGGTTGAAGGATAGGCTAGTTTTTCTTAGTAGCTTGACCAGGGGTACTGATGACATTGCATTGCGACAAACTTTTCGTGATCTTACTAAGTTCTACAAGGAATCGATTAGAAAAGCTAAATTATCATACAATGCCAACTGTATTGAAAAGAGTAAGAACAGGTGTAAAGCTGCCTGGAATATTATTAGGGACAACAACCATACCTCCAAAAATGAAATTAAGCATTATATAGCACCAGACATTTTTAATAACCATTTTGTGAACTCTATCGAACAGATTAAGAAAAATGTAAGCAAGCCAAGTAACTCTTCTAATGATTTACTGAAGAGAAATCCAATTACTCATGTAGCTTTCAATTTTAATCTTATAACACCTAATGACATCCTGAATGCAGCTAAGAGATTGAGTAGTTCTAATAGTTATGATGTATTTAACATATCAAATAACATTTTGAAGTTTATAATCCCAAGCATAGCCATTCCTCTTGCAACTTGTATTAACAGTTGCTTAAAGGAAGGTTTGTTTCCAGATCAGCTTAAAATCTCCCGGATTTGTCCTATCTTCAAAAAAGGGCCCAAAAACCAACCTGAGAGTTATCGTCCAATTTCGATTATTCCTACACTGTCAAAAATTATTGAAATATTGGTCTATGACCAAGTCAGCAGTTTTCTAGAAGTTAATAATTTTTTTAATATATCTCAATATGGTTTTAGAAGGGGTAAATCGACCTCTGACGCTATAGATAAGTTGATTAGAGAAATACTTGCAGCCTTTGAAAGCAAGTCATATGCTCAGGCCACTCTGTGTGACCTGAGCAAGGCTTTCGACTCCGTTAATCATGATGACCTTTTATTAAAACTAAATTACTATGGATTCAGTGGTCCTTCTTTAGAGTTCTTCCAATCATACCTTAAAAATCGCCGGCAAGTTGTGTGTGTTGATGGTGCGTGCTCACAGGAGATTCAAATTAAGTATGGAGTGCCACAAGGCTCAATACTTGGTCCATTATTGTTTTTGATCTGTATCAACGACCTCCCATTCTCAATTAATGCTTCCACAATACTTTATGCAGACGACACAACCTTTTTAAATGTCAATACTAATTTAGATGAACTTCAACTTTTGGTAAATAACACCTTAGAAGAAGCCAGTGCCTGGTTTAAAGCCAATGGTTTTCTGCTAAATGAAAATAAAACACAGTCAATTCTTTTCAGTTTGAGACCCACTAACACGCATAATTTGGAAGATGAATCACTTCCTTTTGTTAAATTTTTGGGGATATACATTGATAATAACTTGAATTGGGGGAAACATGTTGATTATATATCCACCAGACTCTCTAGGGTCTTATACCTTCTCAAGCGACTAAAACTTCATGTACAAAAGAATTATGTTAGGACAGCGTACTTTGCATATTTTCAGTCTGTAATTAAATATGGTCTCGTCCTTTGGGGAAACTGCTGTCGAGTTGATGAAATCCTTTTACTCCAAAAAAAAGCTGTTAGAATAATGGCTGATCTGGGTCCTCTCGATCACTGTAAACCAATATTTAAAGAACTAGAAATACAGACTGTAGTAAATTTATACATATTCGACTTAGCTGTTTATGTCCTCAAAGATGTAAATAAATTAACATTTAATTATAATATTCATAACTACAATACTCGCAACAAAAACAATGTAGTGATAGGTCACAATAGGTTGAGCAAAACTCAGAATAGTCATAGTGTGTTATCCCTAAAGGTGTACAATACCCTGAGCCACCTTATGAAAGTATATCCAGAAAAGCAGTTTAAAACGAAATTGTATACCTGGCTCTTGAATAATCCATTTTATAGTTTTAATGATTTTCTCTCAATGGATTTAATAGTGTTTTGAGGGTTGTAATATAGTGGATATTTAATTTTTATTATATTAAAGTAAAACTTAATTATGTCAAGTTCAATGTAAACAGTGTGTCACATGTTTGTAATTTTATTGTTATTATTGTGTAAATTATTGTGATTTCTTTTTAAATTATTTTAGGCTACATTGACTAGGTATTATTACTGTTTAATGACATTGTCAATGATGTAACCATCCTTACGGCAAATAAAAATTATTATTATATTATTATTATTATTATTATTATTATGAACTCTTTATTTCTGTTCTGATTTTGTTCAATAATATACATCCTCTTCAGGTACAAGAAGTGCATAAAATGCTACAACAGTCTCGTGTCCATCCGAGCGTTTCTACTCAAACGTCAAACTATGCAGGGCAAGCTCGGCCATACTTTCAGAGAACTTCAGATTCTGCTGCAAGCTCTGGACTCACACTAACACTCAATCAAACATCCTAGTTTTACTAAAAAACATACTCAGTGGATAAAATTGCTAAGCTTTCCTTTTAAAGTACAGTATAAAAGTTAATGCACGTTTAGTATATTTTTACTGTACAAGGAGAACTTGTGTCATTAACTAAGATTCTTTGAGAATCAAATTGTCTATTAGTTGTAAGTTATTGCATAAAATGAATTTGATCGGTAGAGTTAAACATATCGTAACTATTGCTAAAACAATAACCTGTCACAACAAATATTTTCAAAGGTTACAAAATATTTGTTGTTGGTAGGAAAGCTATCTGATCATTTTTATTCTCTGTAAATAATGTATTATTGTTATTATTTTATACTTAATCAAATGGATCGCTCCCAAATAGTGAATAAAACATCGACTACTTACTTATTACAAACAGTTCAGGTACTGAAATGGTTTCTAAAAGAAGTAAAATAGCTTTAACAATAATATTATATTTAATTTGTTTTTTTTACTTAATTTCTAGGTATACTAATGAATTAAGTTTAATTATAATGAGTTATTTTATTAAGTTTTTTGAAGATACTTTTAATTTATACATTTTTAACTAAGTTTCTTCGTAGAGTTACTTTTTTATATTATCAAGCGGAAGTTGGTAGAATACAAAAATGAAATTTTAATCATCTTTAATACTACTTAGTATAGTAAAATAACTCACAGTCACCTTTATACGCAACAACGGTACAATGAAAGTTGTGTTCGTTTGGTGCTGAATTTATCCTTTAACAGTACCAATGTGCACTCATCACAGAATCAGTTTAACAACAGCGAAAATTATCCAAAATAAATGAGTGAATTATTGTGAATAAATTATTTGTATCGATTAAACAATAACATTATTTTTCCCGAAAGCATTGCAAATTAAGGCCTTCTAATCATAGAAGGCAAGGTGAAACGTCACTGCTCTGTAGTGCTGTTGATTGGGTGTAAAGGTGACTTTTAGTTGTAGCTCTGTGTATAATTTTCAAAGTAGTAACTGTAATTTTTCATATAGCCTAACATAACGAAGCCCAAATAATCAAGAAAAAAAATTCAGGATTTAGTGTACAATTGATCATTACTCTTTTTAGTTGCCATTTGATTTACATCTTTTAAAACAAATCTTTTAAGACTTATATTCAGTGGGGCCAAAATTGTGTATTTATCATAATTATTTTTGTATTTTTTATTAGATATTTTTTATATTATTAGCAACAATTTAACGTAACTTAAAAAATATTAGTTACTTTTAGATGAACTTATTTATGAAGTTATTTTAAAACTGACTGTAAGAATATTTGTAAGACATAACGCAGTATATTGCCACATATAAACGCCAATATATTTAGAGGTATTTCTTAATTTTATTAACTTGTGCTCTGCTTACCTGTCACAAGAAACATCTTGTGACTGCTACGCTCCTCTTAAAACGCCCAAAACATGGCTTTCTACTTCAATTATATGAACCGTAATAATGATAAAATCGCCTCACTTGGAAGTGTCATTTGGTAGATGAAGTCCTGTTCTGGTGAACTGTTAATTTTTTTTTATAATTTCTATGCAGTTAAATTTCTGAAAATTTGAATATTATTCTTGACTACTGTATTTTAAATTTCGATTGATAGAATTCTTGACAATTCACATCAATTTGTCAAGATATGTCAAAAATAATATAGAAATTTGAATATTATTCTTAACAATTTGTGGTCGATTGATAGAAACATGAATAGACATGCTGTGTCCACTATAACAGCTATAAATTATATCTTAATAAACATGAACAGTACAGTTGAAATAGAAAAGCGTGTTTTAGCTCGCTAACTGTCGGATTTCATGGCTAATAGGGCTGTGTGGGCCTGTCAACTTCACAGCGGTGGCTTGGCAGTTTGGGAAACAGCGACTTTAAGTATTTGCCAGTTTGGAAGTTTTGCGAGAGTAAATTGTAATTGATTGTGCCTTTTGTATAGATGTATAAGCAGTTTGACCAGACTAATTTCACCAATTTAACTAACTAACTTTAAATAAATAAGAGATGACTGACCCCAAAAATACAGTGAAACCTCATAAACTCGACTCTTTGTGTACTGATAGGTTGTCGAATTACCTTAAACATTGAAATATTTAATGGGTTTTGTAAATGGACACATGGTAAACTTATATTAAGTCATAAATTTATTACTCACATATACAGGGTCTTCAGTAAAACTGTTTCAATAATTTGGGATGTATTGTACACATAAAAATGAGCAAAAAATTTCATATGAAGGTATGTCCTAAAACCTTTAGTTTTCCGTCTATCTGTCTTTGTGCGTCTTTTACATAGAAATTCATAACTTTACATCCACTGAAGGTACAATTCTGAAACTTCATGACTGTGCTACACTATAATAGTTCTATTTAAAAAATATATATAAAAATAAATCTTCACCCGTTTCAAAATGGCGGACGTTTAATTCTTTCTAACTGAAATTTTACAAATAAAATGCAAGAATAATGTTTTTTAGTAAACCTTTTAGCAACAAAAATAGATAAAAACAGCTGAGTTATGTTGCAAAACGTAAAACAATGTTTTACAGCATTAACCAAAAGCTAGTGCGGTTTTAAATATGTGTGTACTTTGAACAGCTGATTTCATGTCAATCTGCTATTTCATATGAACAGCTGTTTTTTATCCATTTTTGTTGAAACAAACACTGTGAATATTATAGTAAGATTTACTTAAAAACATTCTTGCATTTTGTTTGTAAAATTAGAGTTTTTAGATATTTTAGTTAGAACAAATTAAACGTCCGCCATTTTGAAACGGGTGAGGATTTATTTTTTCATATTTTTTTTTAAATAGAACTACTATAGGGTAGTACAATCATGAAGTTTCAGAATTGTACCTTCAGGGGATGCAAAGTTATGAATTTTTGTGGAAAAACCGTAAGACAGATAGACGGAAAACTAAAGGTTTTAGGACATTTCGTATGAAGTTTTTTGCTCATTTTTATGTGTACAATACATCCCAAATTATTGAAACAGTTTTACTGAACACTCTGTATATATAGTTATTGTATCTGCAAAGAAATCTTGATTATCCAACAATTACACCTAAACGTGCTGAAAAAATTTTTAATTAATAGAGGATTGCTTTTCTCAATTTGACTCCTTCAACATGAGAGTCGCTGGAGGGACAAAATATACATCGTGATGATTCTCGTTGTTGGAAATAACGCAGTGTCCCTTCAAAATGTTTCACACATAATCTAATACCTTGTGTGTTACTTCAAGTCAAAATACAAATAATATAAACTCAGCTAGACTTGCACCGTTAGATGTTGACTGTCGAGTTAGTGAGGTTTTACTGTATATACAGAACGTAAAAAGGATATTTAATATATAATACAGTACTTTATTTTACTTGATTATGTATGTATCGTATGCCCAATTAAGACCTTCTAAATTTTAAAACAAACTTCTGAGAGTATTCAGATTAAAAAATACTCAAAAGTCAAAGGGTTTCCTATCATACAACTGGTATATCGTATAACTTTCTTACTCACATTTAATTTAGCTATTACATAATAAAAAAAATAAAGTGAGACAAAATAAAGCAAATAATATTTAACCCGAGAAATGCCGTTCAAGTCACAGGTCCCTTGAGTTTAAAATTAAATTGAAATACTTTTTTTGCAATTAACATTATTTGCAACATTTATAAATTATTGATAACAGTTACGTATCACTCAACTGTTTGTCATTTATGTTCAAACATGCATACTAAGTACATGCTCTCAAACTGCATATTAAGATTAAATTATTAGCTTAGAATTAATAATAATAATTTAATATTACTAATTATGTTTGCCCTCAAAAATGAACTACTAAATATGAATGGTCAATTAATTTTATTCTATAAACTGTGTCTGCTATACAGGGACCAACACTAATACTTGATGATATTTGTTTGTGCTCATATTGAGATATTCTTACATATGAGACGCCGACACAACGTTGTTGGTATTTGAAGGCGAATATGAATGGATATATGAGTGTAGGATGAGTGTGGATGAGTGTAGTCTGGTTACTATCTGAGTTCAACTGTTCCTCAGAAAGGGCAATTTATTAATAGCCCAACAGCCAGGGCAACTAAGGGACCTACAGCTTTACGTGGAATCGAACCACGTAGTGCTGGTCTGATTTTCAGCTAATTGACAAGCCTGATAACTCCTGATATCTCCCCCACACAACATCCGCACAATGATCACCACCCAACATGGACACCCCAGACTTCTCTAGTAGTGTCCACGCCGTTAGCAACCATCAAGCGGACGCCATGCCAGTATTAAGAGGACCGAGCATCCAACCTATCGCCTACAATCTCCCAAACACTTTGTCCCCATGTAGCTGGGTTACAGCACTGCGCCACCACATGTGTTAAGTCTACTTGACACCATCAAAGAACCCTTGGAAGATTAGTGCACTGCAATTACATATCCACCAGCATGAACACTACTGGAGAAGTCTAGGGGTCTGTTTATGTTTAGACCTTAATATCAGATCGGCTCGGATTCTATGCTAAGCCCCACCCAAGGATCCCTTATACTGTACTTATTCATTTATAAGATAACACTCATTCTCACATATTCACCCATATCATGTTGATCAGCAGCCTATTGATAGAAAAATTAATTTATTCAGACATGATATGCTGACAGCTTGATTGTATTTTAGAGCAAATTACCGGGAGACAGAGCTTTGCTCAGTTGAATTTTGCAAACTGAAGAGGTAGCATCCTTATCTCCCACAAGATCCTGAGGATCATTTGTTGTTGCTCTTCCTTGTAGGTTATTAATAACATTTCGTTTTGGATGCCTTCCACGTTTACATTTAGCCCCTTTGTGGAACTCGGCCAGCAGCCTCGCCAAGACGCTCTGCAACAGGTCTCCTTGTGGAACATGGCCTCGCAGGAGAATGTTCGGCCTGCTGCCTCACCAAGGCTCTCTGCTACAGTTCCATTTGTGGATCTCGGCAAGTAGCCTCATGAGGAAGATCGAACTTTTCAGAGTTCGACTTGTGTTCACGAAGAAGAACTATTTATTAATAGTTCAATAGCTAGGGGAACTAAGGCACCTACAGCTTAGCAAGGAATCCGAACCATAGAGTACTGGTCAAATTTTCAGCTAACTAACAAGCCTGATTAACTTATATAATTAGTTTAATAAATGATTAAATAATATTTAAAACTTATTACACACCTATAGTATTATACAGCCTGAAAACATTAACAATACAAAATAACAACTGAGCAAATTTAGAGATCTACAGAAATGAAATTCTTAAGAACAATGGTTGGAAAAATAAGAAGAGATAGGATAAGGAACAATAACATAAGAGATGAAACAGAGAAAATGGAAACTGTAGAATGTAAGATAGGAAAATCGAGACTGAACTGGTATGGCCATGTGAAGAGAACGGAGTATGGCAGAACAGTTAAATATTGGATGGAAGCTGGAATCCTAGGGAAAAGGCCAAGAGGCAGACTCTGAAGAAGATGGCTAGAACCAGCTGGGAAGAAGTCCTGGCTAGTGAAACTCACCTTGACAGATCAAGGTGGAAGAGGCTCGTCACCAACACCCGGGACATTTGAGTTGGAAAAGGATGATGGTGATGATGATGAAGAACAAGCCTGATATTCTTTTTTCTTCCACAGACAACATCCAAACATTAGCCAGCGTCCAACCAACCACATCAGCCCGAGTGATATTCATGTTTTATACATAATATCAATGCTCTACACATTTAATATAGGTTAATGTTGCTGGTGATGAAAAAGTTTAGAGCAACGAAAATGTGTGTCAAGCTAATACGTGAGTTAGGCCAATATGTGATAGGCCAAGTTTATTGCCGTTGTCAAAAATCTTTGTAGGTATATATTATTTGCTACTTTTTAATAATAATAATATGCAGAAATGTTTGCAAATATTGAAGCAAATTTTATTTGAAAACACAAGATATTATTGTTGGTTCCTGTATTTGTTGTACATTTCGCGACATACTTGGACTATGTTGTGTATAGAACATGAGTGTAGAGTGTAAAATATGCCATAACAGTCCCTTAACTAAATCTTATTAACTTAAGAAAAGTCTCTCTACAACCGTGAAGAATTTAACACCTTCATCAAAGACTCATAAATAAACATTTCCTTAAGTTGTTAGCTTTATTTGTAAAGAAATGCATTTATGCTAACTCTGTTCTACATGAACATGAAAATAAAGAAATTTGTCTGTCCAACTTTCAGTTTATTGGTGAATGAAACTAATAAACTGAAAGTTGGACAGACAAATTTATTCAGTTATTTATTCAGTATTGTTTAATACAATAGATTGTTTTTTTTATTTTTTCATCTGAATAAGTTTTATATTTTTCTCTTTTACAACCACATTTGACTTTTAATGAACAAATGAGTCAAGTCATTTTCGACCGTTACATTTGTTTTTCATTATTAATTAATTTTACAACTCTTAATGTCCAGCTCTCGTGAATATAGTCCATTTGGAAAATTTTAGTTAACTTGTTTTTTCAGTATGAAGGTTGCATACATTTGGTGAATTTTGTGAATTGAAAAAAATGAG